>CAXKVY010005272.1:0-29539 GCA_964058915.1 Tetropium fuscum | reverse complement strand
ACAGAATTTAATTACGTTACACACCTTGTGTAAGTATAAGATAAAGGAATGTATTAAACGTCTCCTCTTCACTGAACCGTAAACCACTACACAAATTTAATGGAAAGGCTTAAAAGTTCTTAATTCAAACAATTGTACGTTTACATGGTATCCTTACGTTACTTTTAAAGGTACGTCTGGGGTAATATGCATAGTTAGTACGTCCTAAAGCCATTCCTCTCCGGCGGCAGCGTTGACAAGTTAAAAGTTGTAATTTTGCGTTAACATAGTTCCGCGCCACGTATCTGTCTCCATAAAACTTTAGGAAGTAATTTCCCATGACATCATACATTAAAGTTAAAAATATTTAAATTATTCACCGCAGAAATAATTAATTGCTTCGTCCCGGGATATTGTTGTAAACTATGCTTGGAAATGTGAAATATACGGCTCTATATTTTAAACCCTCCATGCATTATTCCCTAAATAAAATATTTAGAGCGACATAAGTTGAATTATTAGCATTATGGGTTATATAGCTACAATGTGATAGTAATAATTATATTATATAAAAAGTTTAATATTTAAATAAAAATTATTTTATTTTATGAATTTAAATTTTTTATTTAATGTCTCTAATCTCTGTTATTTCGTCCACACGAATTTAACAAAAAATGTTGCCACGTATAGCCCATGGGTAAAGCAACCCTTAGTTAAATCTATGCCACCTTTGCTCAACGTTTGCCCTTGTGACTTGTTGATTGTCATAGCAAAGCTGACATTGATAGGAAATTGCAGTCTTTCGAATTCAAATAGACAATTCGACGGTAGGCGCGCGTTGAGACACAACCATCCGCAAATAGTCCGCTCACGCGTTCTGTGTACGCGCGACAGGTAGCCTTTGTGATATTAAGTCTTGGGATGGAGAAGCAGTGAGAGGCGCCTTTCGGTGAGTCTTGGCGCCGATGTCAGGACTGGATACTGCTACTTTAGTTTATATTCTAAGCAAGTAACATAGTCGGGAGATTTACGTTAATAATTAAATATTTATTAGTGTTAATATTGGATTATATTGTATGTGTACTTCCCTATTTGAATCGAATTTTGTTCACAATTTCATGGATTTTATTTTTCTACGAAAAACCCTATTTTTTTCTAAAATGAGACTTACCCGTTATAATATCAGCTGTCAGCGTTATAATATCAGCTGTCAGTGAATCGAATTTTGTTCACAATCTCATGGATTTTATTTTTCCACGAAAACCCCTATTTTTTTTCTAAAATGAGACTTACCCGTTATAATATCAGCTGTCAGTGAAAGTCCCGTCAAAATCAGTCCAGTCTTTTTGGAGATTAGTCGGCATAAACAGATAGACAGACAGACAGACAATAATTTTAAAATACATTTATTAAAAAGCTATTATTTTTGACATTACAAACACGCTTCAATTTTATTTATCCATATAGATGTATAGGTAATTAAAAAATATTGTGATATTAAAATGAAAAAGGCAACATTGTATGATGTTTGTTTTTAGTTAGTTTTTACACCCTATAATATTTAACAAATTTTTATTTGTGCTACAATTTAGAGTAGCAGCCTGATAATACATAACGCCCAATAATGGTAGAAACACGACAGAATTTTTAAACAATACGTTGGAATGGCGATATTTTCGATGTTTGCATACCAAATGATTTATTGTAAAACAATTTTACAAATCGAAATTATTTATACGCTATGTGTGATGAATGCGTCGCAATCATGTAAATGTTAAATGTTTTTATATATAATAAATATTTATGATTTGCATGTATGGCAATGACAATTTGTAGAACCTTTTGTAAAATTGAACGAATATTATATTAGCGAGAGAATGCAAACACAAAGATAATATTCTTAATTTCGCATGAATTAAAACATATAATAAATATACACAGTGCAGAATGTTTTCGAGAAGATTTTTTTACCTGATTTTTATTTTATAACAGTCATATGAAATTGTAAGCCTAAGTTTTCAAAGATTGGCCTCGCACTTTATTAGTGGATATCCTCAGATAATATGAGCCGCCAAGACCGCTGAAACCAATAGTAAAAATAGAGCGATATTAAGTTATTCTAGGTTGCTGGAGGTCCGCCACTGTACCTGCAGAGCCTTGTGGATTAGCTGTCGTTAAGGAGATAAAACTCTAAAAAGTTCACCGTGATAAGAGTTATTCTAGACAGGAAACTCTAAGTTTATTACTAACTAGCTCGACTTGTACGATCAATAATTTCAGTTGGGGATATTTCGTAATTTGAAACATAGTTATCAGAATACCGCTTTAAGGCCGGAATAATGACGACGTAAATTTTCGACAATATTGCAAATTAACATACTTTATGACTCAATAATTTATACCTACATAAAATATTTATAGACACGAAATAAAAATTAACGTAAATGGTAGAATTGCCACTGCATACATAAAATGCATCTCAGGATTTTCAACTGCGTTATAGTATGGAAAATATAATTTTATAATAAAATAAACTCACTTTCAGACTCTAAGACGGATACACTTATCACTGGTTAACATTTTCGTCTTCGGCTCAACTGGTAGCTAACGGTCGCGGATATCAACCGAAGGTTACCCGTTTATTAATTCATCATAATACAAAAATGCATTTCAGGATTTTCAACTGCTATTATGGTTTAGCAAATGTAATTTTATAATAAAATAGACTCTCTTTCAGATAGAAATATTGTGACGGCTTATTGAGAAATTAAATTAAATAAAAAAAAGTTTAGTATTTTTCAGAAAAAAATAGTTTGTGTCGTCCCCCTTAATGCAAGCTCGAAAACTCTACAATGTCTAATGCCAAAATGTACCTATTGCGTTTCACTGTTTCAATGTGCTACGCAATATTTCGGGAAGCCCTCTCCAATTGAGTCGCAATATCTACACTTTCAAGCAGTAGTTCAACATGTTTTTCAGGTTTTTTTGCTGACATGTGTTTTTAATTCGGTAACCTAAATGATTCAAATTGATGAAACAGATTTTTATATATGATAATTCTCTTCCAAATAACATACACGGGAAACAAGGCATCCACAAATTACTTATAATAAATCTGGATAATAATTAATTTATGTCTGTGCTTATTATCCACTATAATATCTGCACACGATGCGCACTCACCCGCTGCTGGACGCATACTGTGTCCGCTACTCGTCGCCACCCATGATACATGTTTCTTTGTATCATGGTTGCCACCGGATTGCAACACAGTTGAGCATATAGAACCGAGGGGAGAAATCGTTTATATATCCGATATTCAAGGCATCTGATAGGTCGATAAGTATGGCGCAACGTCTTGGTTGCATTCGTATCGCAAACATAATGCTACGGAAGGCACACCAAACAACCCTGCTGATGGTATGGACGCAGTGCGATGGTAGATAGCTGATATATACTGCTGTGTAATTTATTAGAAATATTTACCGAGCGCTTTCCAAAAATAAATAAATTTCCCATAAATGTGTTAGATTCGTTAGTATTTTAAAACGTCCGCCTATATTATCACCGCTCTGGGGGCATTATAAATGAATTAGGTATATGCTAATTAAAATTTATATGCAGTAGATTTTGTAAGTATAATTAGCTCTAACAAATAACGAACCGGGCAGTGAATAGAATTTTTGATGAAATGGGCCAATTTAAACGAACTCATTACTCCGAACGAGAATATGGACGTTAATGGTTGCGAAAACCTAGAACGAATGGCGGTGGCAAATATTTGTTGACCCTTGTTGTTTCTACTAAAGTTTCATTGTGTAGTCGGTATATACAGGGTTCATTAATTATTACTCACGTTCTCTTTTCATTGGAAATCTGATAATTTCATATTAGAAATATAAGCCCAGTCTGCAAAATCTCCGGAACGGGGTTCGTGTAGGAAGCCAATTATAGCGACGGGATTTCAATAATACCTTCTCTCTCGTCGTTGTTTTTGCTCAAATATAAAAGTTGCATAATTTTATTTTTTAATTGTTCAACTGTTTAACTAAACAAAAAAATATTGATAAATTTATCATTGGAATTGGATAATTTAAAAGCCCTAGATTAGTTACGAAAGTCCATAATTAATGATTTCCTCAACAGCCAATATGAAATATCAAAAAAGCTAAACTAAATAAATAAATTGAACTACTGAATAGGGCTGGAATCTTTGATGTAACTGTCACACTCGGAGTAGTTTCCACAAACACCAAAACACTTTCACTTCGCTCGACGCGCGTTTCGCCAACCAAGTTGGCATCATCCGGAGACGATTAAAACTAATCTTAAACTACAAAACCTACCATATTTATACTATTTTCATGGCGACGTCACTAATGATATCACCGTGAAATTTACGCGTGACTAATCACGCTTCAATGATCGGTTGCTAAGCAACGCGTAAAGCGGGCTGTACGGTATGATATCACCGTGGAATTTACGAGTGACTAATCACGTTTCAATCATCGGTTGCTAAGCAACGCGTAAAGCGGGCTATACGGTATAGGTCCCTTGTCGCTATTCATACTACTATATACTACTATTACATTTTACAATTTCTATGTTCTCAAATTCATCCAACTGTCTATTATTGGTCACATTTCTAACTAATATTAAATTACTAATATCTATTCTATGATTGTTGTCAAAAGCATGTTGTGCAACACTAGACTTATCTGTTCTTCCATATTTTAGATGAGCCATATGCTCTTTAAATCTGGTGTTAATTGATCGTCTCGTTTGTCCAACATATTTTCGATCACAATCATTACAACTAATTTCGTAAATCCCAGACCTTTCATTTGGAACAATTTTATCCTTTGGATTGTCTAAAAATTGTTGTAATTTGTTGCTCGACGAATGAATCGCTATTATACCCACGTTTTTGAAAACCTTACTCAAACCACGAGTAAACCGGGGTTCGTACGGGATGGATACATATTTTGGAGTCTCTATATCCTTTTGAAAGGTCGTAGAATTACGAAGTGTGTCCTTAAATTTACCCTACCCCTTAATTAGTTTTTCAACTATATCTCTAGGATAACCATTACTCACAGCTATGTCTTTAATTAATACTTTTTCTTTTTCAAACCTCTCATTACTGAGAGGGAAACTTAGTAAACGATGGACAAGAAAATTAAAACTTGCCATTTTATGTTGATAGCAGTGGTGAGAGTCATTAGGAATATATCTGATCGTACTGGTATCTTTTCTATGTATATCAAATTCTAACCTATTGTCACTATTTTTAATTACTAATACATCTAAAAATGGAAGTTTTCCATTATTTCCTAGTTCATATGTAAACTTTACAGAAGTGAAACGACTATTTAATTTGGAAATTAAGTTTTCTACATCCGCAATCTTAGTGTCAAACACGGCAAAAATGTCATCCACATACCTCAGCCAAATCCTAGGAAAATACTCGAATTCTTTTTTTGCTTCAGTTTCAAATCGCCTCATGAAGACATTAGCAATGAAAGGCGATAAACAGTTACCCATTGCGGTTCCTTCATGTTGTAAAACTTGTCATTGAAACGGAAGCAATTTTGTTACGTACGAACACCGGTTTACTCGTGGTTTGAGTAAGGTTTTCAAAAACGTGGGTATAACAGCGATTCATTCGTCGAGCAACAAATTACAACAACTTTTAGACAATCCAAAGGATAAAATTGTTCCAAATGAATGGTCTGGGATTTACGAAATTAGTTGTAATGATTGTGATCGAAAAGATGTTGGACAAACGAGACGATCAATTAACACCAGATTTAAAGAGCATATGGCTCATCTAAAATATGGAAGAACAGATAAGTCTAGTGTTGCACAACATGCTTTTGACAACAATCATAGAATAGATATTAGTAATTTAAGATTAGTTAGAAATGTGACCAATAATAGACAGTTGGATGCATTTGAGAGCATAGAAATTGTAAAATGTAATAGTAGTATGAATAGCGACAAGGGACCTATACCGTATAGCCCGCTTTGCGCGTTGCTTAGCAACCGATGATTGAAGCGTGATTAGTCACGCGTAAATTTCACGGTGATATCATTAGTGACGTCACCATGAAAATAGTATAAATATGGTAGGTTTTGTAGTTTAAGATTAGTTTTAATCGTCTCCAGATGATGCCAACTTGGTTGGCGAAACGCGCGTCGAGCGAAGTGAAAGTGTTTTGGTGTTTGTGGAAACTACTCCGAGTGTTAAATAAATTGAAAATAAAAAGAACTATTATGTCAAAAAATTAATGCATTAAATTATAAAATAAAATAACGAATGGTAACAAATGGCTCTGGTCCATAACGAATGAAAAACTTTAAACTTCAAACGAATTAAATCAAAACACAAACAGAATTAAACGTTAAAGTCAGGATAACATTATATCAGATAACAATGATATTAGTAATATATTCGGCGATTATTTTGCACACTCTGTAAAAAACCAAGTCCATAAACTTAACCTTCCAAAAATATGTGCAGCATATTGGATAAACGTAGGTATATATACAACAATGTTTTTTGTTCCAGTAACACAACCTGAAGTAGAAATTATAATTTTACAGCTAACATTAATGTGTCCATATAACTCGGACAATTTGCCATAGAACTAAATATATCAAAAGTTATACCTGTTTTTAAAAAGGGAGATCCGCTTTCTATTCTATTCTAAAATTCCAGTGAGATATGTCTCCTAAGTACGTTTCCAAAAATTATAGAAATATTATAGAAATAATATTATATGAATTATATCATCCACTGAACATGAGTTCCGGCAGAATTAATCAATAGAAACTGCATTTATAGATCTAGTACAATATATTTATCAAAATATTGAAGAAAAAAATACGTTCTAAAAATAATTAATTATGTAATGTATGTAAAAATGTAATTAATATGTTGACTAACTCTCCATTAAAACGCTTTTTTTCTGCATGTATGGTTAGTTTTTCCGAAATTCTGATTAGGCCAGTTGGATGAACGGGAAATTTTCTATATGGCTTAGTATTGTTGTGGAGCCTTGTAGTGGACAGCCTACTGTGGAAGTTAAATGACGCTGGTCTGTATACACAGGCATATGCTGATGATTTGGTCATTCTATGCAGTGGAACTAGGGACAACTTGCGTGGCCCTATGGCTAGGGCCATACGAATAGTTGAAAACTGGTGCCAAATAGCTGGCCTAAGAATAAACCCAAAGAAAGCTCAGCTCGTGCTGTTCAGCAAAAAGAGGAGCCAAGAAAATCGACCAGAGTATGGTCAGAGTATGGTCTCTCTCTAGTATGGTCCTCAATTACCACCAGACGGTGAAATATCTGGGTGTTCGCCTTGATGCTAAACTCTCTTGGCATGATCATATATCATGCAAGATTAGGAAACGTGTACACTGTGGACGTGTAGGAGGGCCTTTGGTGGAAGCTGGGGTCTTAATCCCAAGGTTCTCCACTGGCTCTACTGCACCATTGTCAGACATATTTTAACTTACGGGGCCATTGTGTGTTGGCCCTGTGTTGAAAGAAATTCGACGAACAGGCAACTGGAAAGGGTCCAGAGACTTGCGTGTTTGGGGATGACTGGGGCATTGAGAACGGCTCCCACCAGAGCTCTGGAGGTGCTATTAAATCTCATGCCACAACAAATTTTTATTAAATTGGAAGCCATGCGTGCTGTATATAGACTGCGTACGCTGGACCAACTACATGTGTGCTCTGGTACACGGATGGATCCAGGGCAGATGGAATATCGGGTGCCGGAGTCTTTTCCGACTCTGATCAAATAAGAAAATACTTTGCCCTGGGAGCACATGCTACTGTCTTTCAGGCCGAGATGTTTGCGATTCTATCTTGTGGGCTGGAGCTGCAGCCGGCCCACAAAGAACTGGTAGAATCAATATATGCTCCGACAGTAGAGCCTCCATCTTGGCACTTAGTGCCGTAGAAGTGCGCTCAAAACTGGTTCTGGAATGCAAGACCGTCCTCGAGACGCTCTCTCGGAGGAATAATTTACGCCTTGTATGGGTCCCAGGACATGCTGGTGTACCGGGAAACGAGAAGGCTGATCAGTTGGCCAAATTAGGCACTTTAGAGACACCTACTCGGCCTGAACCCTTCGTAGGGATCTCCAGAAGCACAGCGGTTCTCTCAATGAAGACTTTAGCCCAACAAATGTTTCAACATTGTTGGACAACTGCCTAGGCATGAGGCAGGCTAAAGAACTTATATCTGGTCCCGACGCTGGGAGGACTAGACACCTGCTGGAACTAAGCAGATGTAATTTAAGAACAGTGACTGGCTTACTGACCGGTCACTGCCACCTAAGACGACACCTTTAGATAATGGGTCTTGTGGAAGACCCTGAGTGTAGGGGATGCTTGGAAGATGAGGAAACAGCGGGGCATGTTCTGATGAATTGCCCCGCTTTCCTGCATACACGCATGCGACACCTGGGACAACCGATGCTGATACCCAGGGACCTTAAAGAGCTATGTCCTAGCCGTCTAGTTGGCTTCATTAAGTCAACTGGACTAATATAGCCAGAGACAACCAAGAGACGCGTAAGTCCATGCAAATTTTGTATTCCCAATATAAAACTGGCCGACTGTATTGAAACGTATATGCAGAGGGCGCGCGGGTTGCTTTGGCATTTTTAAAAAAGCGCGCGCAGAATCCCACTTCCATAATTATTTTATTTTATTTTGTATCGAATAAATGAAACACAACAATGAAAATAAATCATCTATTGATGAAAAACAAACAAAAAGACTTACAGCGGTCATTCTGCCACACAGGAAAGTCCCAAAAGTAACGGACTTATGATGTCATTTTTTAAATTATTTCATTCTAGAATAAGTTACTACTTTAAAAGGGGCAAAAAACTTTTTTCAGGTATAGAAAAACATAAAACATGTTTAAAATCACAAACACAAAGAACTATTTACATTGTACATAAAATTATGTAGGTATGTATATACATTAGGTATGGAACTCCCGGTGCTGAACAGTTGTAAGCTTACGCTTAGATGCCCTAGCATCTTTGCGATCCTGTAGATTCTTTTGATTCTTCCTCTTACACCACCATGGAATTCCTATCTTACTATCTTCCATACAGCTCGGACTATTGCGTTAATGACAGATTGTCGATGTTCATCACACAGAAGCCACGAAAAATCAACACTGTCCACGATGGCTTGAGTAATCAACACAGATATATTCTGTTTAATGCAGAAATTGTCCAACATGTCTTCTAAAATTGTTAAAATAATACGTAAACAAACACTGAAATGGAACAAACCTAAGATGGCGGCATCACAACTTTACTGACAGTTTTGCAGCGTTGGTAGCTCCATCTGCGTTTACGTTTATCAATGTAAGACAAAGATGCGTTGATTGAAACTTGTATTTTAAAAACAAGGACAGGTCAAATCTATTATTTTCTTGAACAAAAGAACAAATTTGCTGATGAGCTTGCGCGTCTCTTGGTTGTCTCTGATATAGCTCTCGAAAGGCGGGACGTGACGGGCCCATAGTGAGGCCTATACGTCTTAAGGGCAGAGCCCCCGCCAATCTAAATCTAAAATCTAAATGGCTTAGTATTGTTTTTCTGTTAACCGATAATTGTATTAATTTAATGAATTTTATATTGCACATTGTTGGCGAATTTACGTGAAACTCTTTATTTGAAAATTTCCGTAGCGCTCCGGGCAATAAGCAGATATTGTAAAAAACGAAAAGGTCAAAAATGACTTGTCATCTAAAAGTATAAGGTTTCTTACAATTCAAGGTTTCTTTCGCACATATTGGTGATAGAAATAACGCCTTTTTTAAGAAAATAATGTTATTAAGATTATAGAGAAGTGAATTTTCCATTTTTTTAGTTTCATAGGCTCCTAAGCTTGATTATTCTATGAAACCAAATGAGAGTTACTCTCTCTAGACTGACTACAACTTTCAAATCCGATCAGTAGTATCCCCATCCCATGCTATCAAAAGCTTTTCACTATTATAGAGTTTCATGAACGGTTTCCAATTTTCAGTTAACTATCTTTATAAATATTTTCTTGGACACTCTCAGTTTCGTTCCAAAATATTTGATTTTTTTCGCTTCTCAGAAGACTGAGTGGAGCTATGAGAGGACAACAAAATTTTGTCAATTATCTCATCGCTCTCAAAAAATACATAGGAGTGTTTCTCTTCACTTCAAAAAACAGGTCATTTGTAGTCAATTGGCATCATGCGTTAAACTGGAAATTAATACAAATTTAAGGCGGAGAAACGAGCAATAACTACGAGATAATATCGACCGAAATAGCGTTGAATGTCCTTTTATCAGCGTGCCTATAAAAATAAATCGCTAACAGTTCATTTAGGTCAGGCCATCATATAAAGTATCGACAAGAACATCGAGACCAGAATATTTATAACCGAATTTACACATTTTTAAAAAGAAAAAACTTCTCGGTCTCTAACTACTGTTGACGCAGGTGCTTTTGGAATATTAAACATTGAATTTATTGACGGCTCGAGAATCCACAAACCTATGTCGGCAAATTGCATCCAGAAGAAGACGAAAAACGCAGTGATAATAAAATTATATAAAATAATAATGTAGTTATCGACCCATAGTAGTGGCTCATGATTGTTGGTTTAAAATGAAAGGGTAATCAGACGTTGCAAAGGGAGGTTTAAAGCAGAGCTGTTCAACTTTAAATGCGCCCCCTTAATTTAAATTAAAGTTTCATTTGCTAGAGCCATTTATTAAAGTGTGCAGGCCACATTTCACCACACTTGTCCCTAGAGTGTGTAGATTCAGTGGCGGTGTAACCAGGTGGTAGTCGACCCGGTAATTTACAAAATCAGACTCATTGGATTTGGATTACATGTAAGCAACATTACCATACAGTAAGCAACAAACTATAAAACATTCAGATTTCATTATAGCGCTTTAAACCTCTGCTTCTATCAGTGTACTAGTTTCTACTTTTAGTTGAAGTGTCATGCTTTGAAAATACTTTAATATACAATCCTCAAGAAGTTGTAAGGATCTCTGTAATTCATAATACCATATTCCCCATTAATTAAGAAAATTAATTATTATCAAGTGATCAATCATCTCGCAAAATCTGAAGTAGTAAATACTAAATAATTTTCCCTTTTGAGACGAGTGCATATTAAAACTGAATAGTCCCGCTGATTTCGATTTGATCCGAGGATTTTATATTGGCGAGGCACTCTCACCCTCGCCAAATGATATCCGCGAAATTGAAGTCGAATTATATTAAAGGAGAACTCAAGTAGATTGATATTTCAGCACTCGCGCGCCCTTCGCATTTTTCAATCATCTAAAATAACGTTTACTCTTTAGGGTTCTGATACAATATTTATATTAAAGTTTAAAATCAATAGCGGGGCGAAGGGTAGGCAAAAGAACAGCCGAACTTTAACTGGGGCTTAGCTAGATGAATATTTTAGTTTGCTCCTCGGGAGGGTAATCGCCTCTTAATGATATTCTCGGATAGGATAAACATTTCACAGTTGCTGGTCTCGCTTACACAAATGCAGGGGGGCTTAAAATATGGGTATATTTCCTGTTTGTTAAGTGGCGAACTTGTATTTTCGGATATAATTACGACGCGATGTGGACCAATGATTATTTATCTACTTGTCGAATAAGTGGACCATATACCAGTTTACTGTATATGGTCTGTACACTGTATACCAGTTGCACTGTATATTAATGCAAAAAAGTGATACTTTTCGTACGCAAATAAGTGTGAAAAGTGAAACTTTTGCAAAAGTAAAGTACAAGTAACATATAAGTAAAGTATAAGTAACGTATACGTAAAGTATAAGTAAAATACAAGTAAAGTATAAATAAAGGATAAGTGACGTATAAGTAAAGTATAAGTAAAGTGCGAAAAATAAAATAGTGCGACACGTAATTTTAACAGTACAAAAATTCTGACACGCGGCGATGCGACGTCATCTGAAGAAAAGCATTATATATTTTCTGACAGTTTTTTCAAATTTACTTTTCGCATTTAACGTATTAGTGCGATAACGTTTCACTTTTCGCAATCATATTCGTACGAAAAGTGTCACAAAAGCATGGATGAGGAAAATATCTATAAATGTCTTTAGTTATGAAAAAAATGAATCTGTAATATTATGGAGGGGCGTAACAAATCCATAGGGAAATTAAGGTGCCAATTTTAATACATTCCTTATGCCCTTTATAATCGTGTCTTACCAGGTGTTTTGCTTGATTTTCTGGCAGACGGCCTATATGACGTCATATATCCAAGATGGTGGCCAAACTAGACGTCACCGGAAGTTCTCGATTAAATCTCTTGATTGGGCCATCCTATCAATATTTTGTACGGAACCTTTTTCATTTACAAGGAAAAATTCTCTATAAAAACAGTCCTCAGGAATTTATGATATAATGTAAACTTTTTTTCGTCCAGATAAAAACGGATTGATAACCTAATAATAAATTTTCAATGATTCGTTTTGGCATATATAGGTCCAGATATAGAACTGTTAAGTGTTTTCAATTCATTTATCTTTCTGATGAATTGCTACCAGCCCAAGATTACTTCTTACATAATAAATATGAATAGCAAAGTATTTAAAAACACACTTTAACAATAACTTAAAATTGGACACACTATGGTTCAATGAATCAAATAAAAAAAAATGTGCAAGAAAATTTAAATGTGTTATCTTGAAAAGCTTCCATATTAATTACCAAGTTAATTCCAAACTATATTTCACGGAAATGGGAAGCACTAGAGATATTGCATAAGCAGAGAAAATATAAAAAAAAATATGATAAAGTTTGCAGCTATAAATAAGCTCGAGTTTTAAAACTTACCGTTTATCTATGCCAAAAAAATTAATTACCTCTTCGGTACTTAATCTCCTCGGCCGCCGCCATAATAATTCGTCTTTATACACCGTTTTAGATTGTAATCTATTTTCCGAAAACGTGAGAGCCCGGCTACAATAAATCTCGTTCCGTTCGACTCCACTACAAGCTGTATTTGCAGACGTCTTAATAAAATTCGACCGGGGTAATATATAACCGGAATTTCCACGGAATTATCTTATCGCAGAGTGCATTAAAGACATTTTTAGATGGTTTATTTTCTCTGTTTGGTGTAAATATGCCGAGTGAGGGACACGAGTGTATAATTTATGGCTGATTTGATTTGGTCGTTTGGTTTAGGTTTGATTGCGTGTACTGCTATACGTGAAATAGTTGCCTAGAACACGACTAGATGAAAGTTAAATACCTATAATTAATTTTAAACTCTCGGCATTTCTCAGAACAGGAGAAACTAGGAACCAGGGCAATGCAATACCGTATCATCTAAAATGGCGAATGCGCAAGGAATTTAGATTAATTCCTCACAAACATATTTTTACAGAAGGGATATGAGATTGCTTCCGGGAAACATTCGTCGATACGTTTTTTGAAATTCAGAATATCCTTAGATTTTACGCAATGTACCATATATCGATTTCTTTGGTCTTTCTCCTTCACTCCGCCCATTATATGTCGCATAAAATAGTGAACGTAAAAACGTGCAAATAGTGAAAATACTTCTTCTTACAGAACATGCTACAAAATCCCTCTGTCGTTAAAACTACTTGTACTGTAAAAATCATTTTAATACTCGTTTGAAAGTGATCCTAGATATCCGGGCTAGTAAGCGAAATAGTTTTAGTTACTATTCCTGACCTAGTTCCGTCGTAAATATCTCCTAAAATGGAAATACTTTACCATTTATTTGAAATAATCTTCTGTTCTCATAAGCACTGAAAATGATCTCACTCAGTGCGAAAAAATGTACATACAAAATCCCCGCCTGATTATATTTTAATACTCGTTTCCTTCCCTGACCTGTGAAGGGCACACACTTTCATCCAATTTTATCACAGGATTACATCTATTACAAGCCGAGTAGTTTTTGTGGCGGGTATAGGCTCTTTATTTTGCAACTTATACATGCCTCACCTCACCTGCCTTCTTCAAGGAGGGATTTTATAGAAAGGCGAAGTGGCGAAAAAACCGCGAATCGGTGAGCCCCGGTTATATATATATATATATATATATATATATATATATATATATATATATATATATATATATATATATATATATATATATATATATATATTAGCTTTGAAATTCTTTGCTATTCATATTTATTTTGTGAAAAGTAATCTTGGGTTTGTAGCATTTCATTACATAGAAATAAGCAAATAGACGAATAAGAAAGAAAACACACTTACCAGTACTACTATCTGGACTTACTAGTACTTACTATCTGGACACACATACGGAATAACAATATTCCGTATGTGTGTCCAGATATAGTACTGGTAAGTGTGTTTTCTTTCTTATTCGTCTATTTGCTTATTTCTATGTAATGAAATGCTACAAACCCAAGATTACTTTTCACTATATATATATATATATATATATATATATATATATATATATATATATATATATATATATATATATATATATATATATATATATATATATATATATATATATATATATATATATATATATATATATATATATATATATATATATATATATATATATATATATATATATATATATATATATATATTGTATTTTACTTCAGCACACACAATGGAGAATTATTAATAAATATTAACCTGAAAGTTGAAATAGTTTAGCTAGAAATAGGCTAGTAAGCGAAATAGTTTTAGTTACTATTCCTGACCTAGTTCCGTTGTAAATGCGACATATTGACACACACGAAGTGGCTAAAATGGAAATACTTTAGCATTTATTTGAAATCATCTTCTGTTCTCATAAGCACTGAAAATGATCTCACTCAGTGCGAAAAAATGTACATACAAAATCCCCGCCTGAAGATCTTGCAAGTAACAATATAAACAATATAAAAAAAAATTGTACCTCATCTTTTATAACTGAGTAACATAATATCTAAAAGTTTCTAGTACATATATTTCCAATATTTTCTTAGTTACTACGACGAGATCTATAAAATGGAAGTTACTTTTATTTAAAGACTCTCTTAATGCACTCTGACAACAACCTAGTTTGATCGCACCATTTCCATTCTATTTGCGGCGGCAAGATTCATTTGCACTGTAAAATTTATCTCCTGTGAGTGAATCGAGGACAGAACCGGGACAGTTGGTAACACAGTAGATAGCAAATCCTGGCTCAGCAGCTGTAAAAGCAGCGGAAAATATACCAATCTTGAATTTTGTGATAGGTAGTTCTAACAATTTTCCTTTCGCCTGTCTTCATTATATTTACCAAATTTAACCATAAAGCAAACTTAATTTGTATTAATCTGTTTCGGGGAGTAAAATGATTGCATGGAATGCCTAATTTTGTTTATAATTATGGATGGGGTGGGATTATAGGACAGGCAGGGTGAGATCGACGTGAGTTGAGGGGTGGAGCTCGAGGACGTGTACTCATGAAAACATAATTAGTTCGGGATGTTATAACTAATAACAAATACTCGCCCGCTTGTAAATGAATACACAAATGTTTGCAATTTACTATTATTTATTAAAAAGAGACATTAAAATTTTATACGTTGTTATAAAAATTCAAAACATTATAGTAGTAATTTTTTTTTGTTGCCGGTTTTTATTCCTCTTCTACTTATTCTACTTGTATTTCCTCTACAGTCTACAGTGTCGCTCATTACAGAATAAATTATATCATCTTCTTACCCCTGTACATTTTCAATATACTCACTGATTTCTAATATATTCGGTATGAATACTGCATGTACCAGATTACATCTGCGTTATCAAAATAATTATGGCTCTTCCATCAATGTTCTTGCAGTTTTTGCCCTCAGTTCACAGAAGATGTATCAACAGTATCGCCGGCAGCGCAACAGCCTTCGTACTTAGGTATATCAGTTGTGAGCCTGGCACTTCGACGATACAAAAACACCAACTGATTATGGCTGGAAACCAACATAAAACAGCTTGCTTCCGATAATTACAAAAGTAACCACAATACCGGATGCCTATTTAAATTTGATTTATTGCAAATGTTCGAAACGTTGCCAAACTAAATTGTGCTCTTGCAGAATAATCGGAGTGACTTGCTCTTCATTCCGCAAGAACTGTGAGGGCAGAAACTGCACAAATATTGCCGAACAGCCATCAATTTTTTTGTTAACGCGGATGTAATAGATGCAGAAAACTACATGCAGTATATCATACCAAATATACTGGAAATCAGTTACTACGTATACATGCACCGTTTCTTTCGAACTAAGTGGGTTCGAACTAATAAGTTCGATGATGTATACGGTTGCTAGTTCGAACTAACTTTATTAGCTCTGTCTTAGAAAGCTCGAGCTAAAATATGCGCGCAAGCGCTTTTAGTTCGGTTCCAAGAATCATGTAAACGTTTATCTCTTGTAATTCGAACTAAATTGGACGTTGTAACTTTTAGGTGAGAAACGTAACAACACAAAAGGCACAAACGCTAAAGTCGATGATTATGTTCCGTTATCAATAACGTGTTATGTATACAGACAAGTAAAAGGGACCTAATTTGACTCATGTTAGTTCGAACTTACATAGTTCCAACTAAACAGTGCATATGAAGAAATACCTATCTGTGGGAGACTATTTGCTTGTAAAATTTATGACGAAAAACGAATACTGTGCTATGTAGGTCTTGTTCCCGAGAATATTAATGAAGAATACACGGTCAGTTTTATGAGAAAATTAATAAACGGTTTTCATTTTCCCGTTTAAATAGATGAATCAACCATTTTGAGGCGAGATGTGATTGCAAAATTTCCTCCGCCAACCTTAATTGCTGGACTTCTCGAATGGCATCGTTTTTAAAATTTAACTTTTTTCGATACAATTTACAATAATACTAGAAAAGTACTATAAATACTATAAATGTTTATACTTAAGTTTCTAAATAAAGAGGTACAAATAAGTAGTTGCAAAAATTACTTTAAAAAGGAGTGTCCGATTTTACCCCACCCTATGTCCGTAGGTGCTCCATGGTGGGGTTTCGGCAGATGTAACTTTTTAAAAAAGTAATAATTTTGTGAAAACTCTGTATAATATCACACCAAAATTCTTGTTAGACCATTTGCATATGTCTATACTTTGCATTGGTATTTTGCACAATTACGACCTTCTACGGAGACGGAGATATAAGCACCTGAAAAAAAAGTGTCCGATCCTGCTCCCCCTTACCCTATCGAGCGTATAAAAAATACTCTTATACCCTATAAAACAACGAGAGCAAGACGAAGATGGAGATTACTTGAACTTTGGACGTCGCAAGTAAGGTTATAGAGCGAGAAGAGCAGGGATAGGGAAGGTCAAATAAAATAAACATATAAACTTAATAAATAAAATGATAAAAATAACATGAACAAAATAAATTATGAAGAACATAAATAAAAATAGAACACGATTGGTTTGATTGGCTGGTATTACACCTGTTACATGTAATTTGTGAAAATTTTTTCTTGGAACATAATTTAAAATTATATTATCTAGAGAAAATACAACGAGTTCATATTTAAGGGTTGATATCACACCCCCTACGGGCTACGGGTATGGTGATGGTGCACGACATGTTTTAATATTAAATACACAAATATGAAGGTGCGCACAAAAATTCATCGTTAACGGAAAACTAGATTTTTTTAAAATACACCATAGGTATTTAATCGTGTTATAATGTGTCGATTTTTTCCAGAAGAATGCAGATATGGGAAGGGTGCCTGGTCCGAGTGCGACCCAAAAACAAACCAACGCTCTCGAACGCTGACCCTAAAGAAAGGAAACCAGACAAGTTGCGAGCCCACCAAAACAATCCAGAAAAAGTGCAAGAAAGGTAATTATCCTTTCCTTAGTCTATTACTCCGTAGTTAACCCGAGTGGGTTAGTTTGTGTTTGTTTAAGCCCCTGCTCAGGATCCTTAAGCCTAGACAGCCGTGATACAACATGCCAAACCGCACAAAGCCGCAGACGTTTTTGTCATGGTCAGAGATGGATCAACGTGCTCTGATTATATAATTACGCGTAATCCAAACCTCTGGTGGCTGCCATTACGTTCGACGGTCATATAATATTATTGTGTATTGAACACAATTCATAATTATCTTCTTCAATTGAAGATGAATTTATGAAATGAAACTTAATTCATTTTGAATCTACGGAAACATTAAAATGTTTTTATGAAAATCATTCGAACAGGTCGCTTATTCCTTAATTTAAATTTGAAAATATTTTAAAATTCATATTTATATCGTCATTATCTTTTCCATAGTAACGTCATCGGTAAGTTATGTTAAATGACAACCCCTACTTTTCTTTCAGGGTTTCACTGTTTAGATTTTACTACTTAAACGAAGGTTCGGTAAAAAAGTACGATTTTAATGAGCTAAATCAACTTCTATTCGCTGCCTTTGCTGTACAAACCGAATCGGAATGCGCAGGGACAAAAAATTAATTGAATTGTTACAACGGGATTGCAAGTTTAATTATCTCGGCCTTATTCATTAAGAATTTCCGGGGGTGTTTCACTTTGAGTTTTTAGTACCTCATTGTTTAAAGTAGACCCCTACACCCCGAAATTGAAAGTTTCCCATTACCATCTCTGAGAGACGGCGAATTAAATGACTTGAAATGAAAACTTCTGCAGAGCGTTGTTAAATATTTTAACATGAATCGTCATTAATTTTCTTAATTAAGTAAATGTCCCAGGTAGTTAATTGGGTTTACTGAAAAAAATAACGAATGGAAACCGATCGAACTATGCTCAGATATACTTAGCTTTGTGAATATTTTTTAATTGGGTAAAAAGCGATCATATATCTTAATTGGTTTGTTTTTCTTCTCGATGTTTCCATTAATTAGGTATCTTTTGTTATGTTTTCACGATACTGGAGCAGCTTTGTGTGTATAATTAATTAAGGAAATGTGCGTATTACTTTTTATTAAACAAAATATTGAATTGTCCTTAAAAATGTTCCAGATTTAACATTATTTAACTTTCTGCATTTAATTATACATAAATTCTGTAATTAATGTCGTTTGGTGATTAATAACTTAATGAATATGTATATTTATTATGCGAAAAGAAATATTGAGTTTGTAGCAATTCATTACATAGAGAAATAAGCAAATACATGAATAATAAGGAAGACACACTTACCAGTTGCATATCTTGACATATACAGGGTGAGTCAGTTTTTTGTAGACAAACTTTAACAGGGGATAGAACGCACGTTTTTAAAAAGAAAAGTGCCTATAAAGATACGGCCGATCTAGCTTCCTAAGGAAGATACAGGGTGTTAAAATTTAATTTTTTTTTACATTAATGTGTAATATTTTCTGAACGGAATGATATATTCACTAAATATTTTACACATATCTTAACCTGCATAGGATCAACATGTTGTATTGTTCCGGTCGAAAATACTATAGTGGATGTTACTTTTTTCGGGTACTTCGACTATTCTGCATAATAGAACTTTTTTTTCGTACGCCACTGACATTATCTGATACATATTTCTAAAATAACGGCCCCTTAGTAACAATTTTGATCTCTTGTAATTTTGCTCTAACTATGACAGTTTTCGAGATATTGGCCGTTGTTTCTCTGACAGTGTAATGTCGTTATTATAATTTTTTTTTCTCGAATTTTCTTTACGACTTATAAACGAACGCTTAGATTTTTTCATGTTTGGGGGATAATGCCTATTAATTAAGGCGCATAAAACAAGCGGTAAGAATGTTCAAAAACTTGCACAGTGGCGGGGTGGAAGGGGTGCTCCACCCCTTTCGTAAACAGAACTTCTACGCCAAAGACTATTTAAAAAAAACTGTTATTTTCATTATCTACATACAGTTTAACAAAAATAATGTCCCTTCTTCTGTTTCGAAATTCCTGTGCGTTTCCTAGTTATTTTGATTTTTAGTGTTTGATGTGGTTTTAAATTAAGTAATTTATTTATTAGCAATAATAATTATCGGCTAAATATTTAATTCTTTCAACGAAACCTACCTAAATATGGTTTGTTAAGGATTCTAAAAAGCCGAAATCTCTTTATCTCTTTCCAAGTAATTACAATTACAAAATTAGATGAACATTGATGTTAATGTTTATGGAGATATAAACATTTTTGAATTTATAGCAATATTTAATTAACAATAATAATTGTGGAATAAATAACAATTGTTAGCAATAATGATTTATAAATAACAATTACAAGAATTAATAACACTAGTACCTACATACATAAAATTAGATACTTTGTTCAAAATGTAAACCGTTCTTCTCAATACACATTTCACTGCGACGTATCATAGAACGTCTTAAGTTAACTAAATGATGCACCCTTATTTCATTGCAAGCATCTCTAATGCGATTTTGAAGTTCCTCAAGTGTATTAACCGGAGTGGTATACACTATTTCCTTAATGAATCCCCACACAAAAAAGTCAAGTGGTGTTAAATCGGGGGATCTGGGAGGCCACGCCACTGGACCTCCACGACCTATCCACCTCCCTGGATAGTTATTGTTTAGCCAATTTCTTACATTTCTGCCATAATGGGCCGGGCACCCATCAAGTTGAATCCAAGACTGTCTTCTTAAATTCAAAGGAATGACTTCCCATATATTACCATGGTGTTCTTCTAAAAATTGTAGGAAATTTTCTGAATTTACAGGTTGTGGCAAGAAATAAGGTCCAAACACGTGGTTGCCGTAAATTCCAATCCAGACATTTGTACTGAATTCATGTTGAAAACTTCGTGGTCGAATGGCATGTGGGTTTTCATGTGCCCATACATGCAGATTGTGAAAATTTACTATACCACGATGAGTAAAACAAGATTCATCAGTCCACAGTATATTGGATAAGAAATCCCTATTATTTTGAATGGAGTTAAGAACCCACCTACAATAAGTAAGTCTTCGTTCAGCGTCACCTGGACATAAACCTTGAACAGGTTGAAAATGATATGGGCGCCACTGTGCAAGTTTTTGAACATTCTTACCGCTTGTTTTATGCGCCTTAATTAATAGGCATTATCCCCCAAACATGAAAAAATCTAAGCGTTCGTTTATAAGTCATAAAGAAAATTCGAGAAAAAAAATATAATAACGACATTACACTGTCAGAGAAACAACGGCCAATATCTCTAAAACTGTCGTAGTTAGAGCAAAATTACAAGAGATCAAAATTGTTACTAAGGGGCCGTTATTTTAGAAATATGTATCAGATAATGTCAGTGGCGTACGAAAAAAAAGTTCCATTATGCAGAATATCCGAAGTACCCGAAAAAAGTAACATCCACTATAGTATTTTCGACAGGAACAATACAACATGTTGATCCTATGCAGGTTAAGATATGTGTAAAATATTTAGTGAATATATCATTCCGTTCAGAAAATATTACACATTAATGTAAAAAAAAATGAAACTTTAACACCTTGTATCTTCCTTAGGAAGCTAGATCGGCCATATATTTATAGGCACTTTTCTTTTTAAAAACGTGCGTTCTATCCCCTGTTAAAGTTTGTCTACAAAAAACTAACTCACCCTGTATACGGAAAAGAACCACTTTGTGGTTCAAGTTGTACAAGTTCTTTCACCTTCATTGACGATTTTCAGAGTGATGTATGATTTGTTTTTGAATTTAAAATATTAATACTTCATCACTTTCAGTGACATTTTGTGTCATTAATTTCGACGGAACTGAAATTCACAGAAAACACAAACCTTTATATTTGTTCTATTTGAACATATTTTATATAAAAGCATTAGGCATACAGTTATCCAGAAGATGTTAAACTTTAAAATGTTTAAAATCTTGTAGAATCTATTAAAACAACTACTTTTCCTAGCTATATGCTAGAAAATATTGAATTACATACACAATAGAATTCTGATGCATTTAAAGAGGGAGTGATACTGAAATTGCTTGCAATTTAAAATCGTTTGTTCATTACAGTTTAGCGATAATATTGGATCGAGAATATAACTGCAAATTCATATTTAATGAAACTTATTTCATACGAAATTGGCAGTAAAAATGAATATTTAATGTGAAAGTTCTGGGCGCTAATTCCATTTCAAGCTCAAATTATTATTAGTTACCGGCGCCGAAAGTGGAGAGCACTCCCCAGATGTTTGGGGCTGTAATTTATCGGAGTAACCGAAATACGTAGAGTGTCTCCTACCGCCACCACGCAACTAATTTAAAAGGCAATTAGATTGGACATTAAATTAAAATTTGGTTTAAAAACTGATTGATTCGGGAATTCAGGTAGATTTACATTTATTTACTCAGGCGCTGACTAATGAAGTTGGTTCATGAATTTATATTATTTTTTAAGCTACGCACTGAATGTTATATAACCCACTACTACTAAAGATACCGTCTTGTTTTTAATCCGAGAAATTTATTTTTTCGACTAAGGCAATATTACATGTTCCTGGACTAGATCTGTTGACAATTAATTATTTTTGGTTTATAGATAAAAACATCCGCGGTAGGCTAAAGGTTTTACTTTAAATGTTAGGTACTAAATTATGTAGACATATTTTTCGGGATAAATTATCCTTAACAGCTGCGTCGATTCCTACAGGTAATCGGCGTTACACCAGAGTTATCAGATAACTTCAGTGAAGGACGACCCATTCCAGGAGTCGATAGTTTAACTTATATAAAAGAAAGAACCTTCCAAGCATACTGACTTTTATTTACATAAAATATTTTTAACAGAAAACAAAACTGACTTCAAAAAAATCTGTTCTAAAAAACTGCACTAAAAAGTAAAAAACACAGTACACGTGAGAGAAGTGTATACTTCTTTACCGATTCGTTGTGAGAGTGAGAGACAGAGGGGCGAGAGAGAGAGAGAGAGAGGCATTGTACATACTAGGTTTATGGCAACTAAAATGTGACATATATTCGTGATTCTAAATGGTGTAGATTTCTGAGAATATAGCATCAATCGTTGTTCCTGATTTAGTCGTTGCAATGTTCCGATCGTTATTCATATCTAAACCGAATTTCTCACGAAAAAAGTGAAGTAGTGGCAAGGACGCATCCTCCGCAAAAAGATCATCATCCATTTGGATCAGATTCGAAATCCCAGTCCAGATATATCCGCTTTAGAACGCTTGATCGTCTCGCATGGATTGTTTTGTTATTATTGAGGGGTATTGTAGCTACTCTTCTACGGATTGGTACAGCTGTTTTACTAATTTGATTAGCGTTTGCATACCCCGAAACTTTTTTCCTAATTTTTTCACCAACTTTCGGTGAATCCGAAAAATCTAACCATGCGATCGTGACTTGTATCATCACCTGTATCATCACAATCAATATGCACTAGTTTTTTCACTGCACCGTTTGCTAAACCATCTGTCACATTGTTGCTATCATATAAAACACACCTTCACCAAACACAGTTTCATATGGCAGTCCTGCAGTGTCAATAAGTGACATTTTATGGAGTTTCTGACGTACAAAGGCTTCTTGCTTCGTAGATGTGCATCCAATATAAATATCGCGGCATTCGCTATATCTGTTTCTCTCTCTCCATCATATCTGTCATATACTTTATCTCACTTGCGAGACGAAAATGTTATAAAATATGTCTTGACACTTGAAGATGTCTTGAAGAAGTATTTACTTCAATAATTACGTTATTCGTTCCTACTTAGAATACAGTCGATTTATTTATTACGCCAATAGTATACAATTACTGTTATTTTTGCTATCGGTGCCAGCCAAGGTTTACAAATGTATGACGAAGTAGAGTAGGTATATATCTCTAATTGTATTCGACTAGAAGTTTGAATTTCGGTTTATTAGTAATTGTGGTGTCGCTTTAGGCAGTTGTATTCAATTGTAAGTGAACACGTTAGCCTTGGCTGGCACCGACTCCAAAATTAACAATAATTGTATTTTATTGGCCTAATAAATTGATTGTATTCTATGTTAGAATGAATAACGTAATTATTTTTTACTTTTTAATGCAGTTTTTTAGAATAGATTTTTTGAAGTCGGTTTTGTTTTTTTTTGTTAAAAATTGGCAATTTTATAATTTCGATGTACTCTTTCCAATTTCTACTTTGCCACCGCTTATCTGTGCCGCCTAAAACCAGTTTTTTGACAATATCTCCTGTCCGACTCAGTTTACGATAAAAACAGTAGTATAATAAATTATACTAGAGAAAATTTCCTATAATTTATGTCATAACCTTTTTTTTACTACCTTACTAGCACCGCAATGTCTACGCCAACATGCGTTTTTGTCAAAAAGCTCATTTCAACACCACCATGAGGTAGAGTAAGTGGTGTGTTTTTTATCGTGATATCCCCAGAAGGCCCACACGCAATACACTATTCCAAAATTTAATGCATTCTTCTTTGCTTCGCTGTTCTTGATGGACCAAGTCATGCGAGTTCATCGTCTTAAGTACCGATGGAAACAGATCACAGATAGAAATTTCTCCAACATCATCGGCGATGGGATTATCAGTCTCATACCAATCCTTCTTCATCCTCGATTTCATCATACGTTTGCGAAAACAATCACCAGGTTCAGCAGTGGTATGAAAATGAACAAAATGCAGAGTAATGGGAATGAAAAAGAAACTAATTCCTATCACCACACTCGAGCCCCGATCTCCGGAAACCTTGTTAAAACTTATTTCTTGCAAAAGTTTCTTTCTCCTGGTATAGTCATTGCAGGGGCTAAAGTTAGCAGTTTTTGAGATATTTGCAATTTTCTTTCCAGCTGACAGATTTAGCAGAATTTTGCTTAAAATTTACATATAAAATTAGCCTTGTACTTAAAGAATTAAAAACTGCTTTTAATTTAAAATAAACTAACTATAACGTATTGTTAAATAACGAGAAGAAATTTTCAATAATGACTTTAATAACATTATGTTACTGTACTAAACAAATATGACACTCTATCAGCCTTTCTTATCCAGTAGTATTTTTATTTGGAAGTCAGGCATTACAGGGCGTCTATAGACTTTGAAATGCTGTAACAGTCATAATTTCAGCACCCTGTATGCACTTACCTATATATATTAATTGCCTTTGTCACGCCGGTAAATACCCTCAAGGCCACTGTATTTGGTTTTAGCATATTTTACAGCTATTAATTTAAGGAGTGGTATTTATTCACACAGACAGACTAAGTACACAAATTATAACAATAAATAAGAGAGAGGGTTGTTTGAGAATTTACTTTATTAACAACTGCTTGAAGTAAGAAATAACATTTTATATTCAAATTCAAATCTAGTAATTTTAATTATTTCAATTTGGCTAATCAGATCAGTTTTATCAAGGAGACAAAAAGAAGTCCTTTTTTTGTGTATAATTGGAAGCCATGACAGGATAGTGAATTTTAACAGCTATTTTCTACATTATCCTGGCTCAAAGTGTAAGGAGGCCTAATAAGAGCTAATAAGGTATGTAACAACTAATATCTCCTCTTTGTTTTGATATAAATTTCATATGTGAGAGACTGAAAAACACTTTTCATTGAACACTTGAACATTTTCAGGCCTCTCGTCTCTTACTGTTTGTCCTTACTTTCTTCACGCCAAAATTGACTCTAGTAATACTTGACAAAAGTAGCGAGCATTGTACGGTGCACTCAACCACTGGTTTCATCCATTTTTGCTATTTCGAGCAGCTTGTTATAAAGTTTGAGGTCCATGAGGCGCAGCCTTTAGTTAGACCTGAAGAGAGCTGCGGTGGGTCAGAGAAGCCTGTAAGGCACCTTTACCCTTCTCAGAGTGTATCGGAGCCCCTCAAAGTTGGACATTGGACAAGCAGTATTCTCTAGAGTGATATCCGAGAGCTGTGAGTACCACTTTCTTTATTTATGATAGCGTTGTGGAGGACACCTTTGTCTCACGTTATGGTCACGACACTTCCAGGACAAAGTGTATGGGTGGTGATAAAATCCTTCTAACTTTAGTCATACCTCTTACCGTAAGCTTTGCGTTTGTGATTATTTCATAATTTTTTGATTTTGTAAACTTAGGGACAGCTGTTCGTAAGGGCATTATACCTGTAAAAACTACAATTTAGATGGTGTGCCTTTAGCTTCTTTATTTGGTCATTTGTTGATCGGTGGCCTGATCACTACCTACTTTCCTAGGTAGTATATTGTATTAGTATTGTAGGTTTCATTATTACAAGTAAGATCACCATTTATATTAGATTTCAACTTGTCTCTGTTGTACATTGCAAAAGAGCGCGACTTGTAGGCATTTGTAGGTTAATATTAGTGTCAAACTCATCTGTCACCACAGGTCTTCACACACTGTCTTGGTTGTTCCAAATTGTGATTTCGCTGTGTCACACAGTGCTGTGACACATTATTTGTCCGTGTTACATTTACCTTTATTTGTGTTTATACATATTTATATTTACAAATACCTTTATTCATATATCTCTATACCCATTTACATATTTTTACATTTATATATTATTATACTTGAATTCGGATACAGTGTGTTTTATTTGCACCTACCACATATCTTGCCAGCTGTGTATTCATTTATCAATTTGGTTTTGCCGATTTCACTAAAATCGGATGGCGCCTGGGCTGGTTTACTTATGCGCAGAGAAGAATTAAATTGTCCGGAGTTTACTTTAAATACGAATTCCGAACTCACGACCGCTTCCGTAAAGACGAGCAGCCGGCCTCTGTGACATTGCCTGCAACACCTATTTAGTGTCACAATGCATTTTCTAGTTTACCAGGTATTCAGACACAAACATCCATATTATAAATGAAGAGACGTCATTTATAATATGGATATGGATGTAATCAGTAAAATGACATATCGAAAAACTATATGCCATGTTTTTGCAGCAGGTCTTAAACTGTAGCTATACCATTGACATGTTAAAATATAACTCTACCCCTCTACCCCTAATTTCAGTGTTATTAATCTACCCCGAAGATATCTAAGGCGTAATCTCATTAATTTAACGGGTTGTATAATTATTATTCAAAGGAAACCGTTCATAAACTTTGAAAGGTGGGTCGACGAGAGTGCTTATCGGATCTTTGTAGTTCGTTGTGGATTCGAAACGTCAGGGAAGATTGCCATTTTAGATAAATAGAGCTACAACCGAGGAGTTCTTGTGTAAATTCTAGAGCTAGCGGGATACACGAAAAACCCGGAGTTGGCGTGATTCAGTTAAATTATCTGTGAACCAAAGATATCTACGAAGCTACAAGACGAATATATCTAATATTTTCTAACGATCGGTACATGTTTCAACTTACTCAAGAGCATTATGTCGAATCGAAACTAGTGAGCGTATATATTTCTTTCATACCGAATCATTTAAAAACTTATACGTCATAGAAGAATATAAAATCAGTGCTGTAATCAAACCAACTAAAAGTATCTTGTTGATCAAATAAGGATTACATTATTTCCCATAGTTTATACATTATACGAAGGCACGTTATTTGATGTAAGTCTACTCGGGTGTCCATTACTTCTCCCTTATGCGGTTGCCAAACTATTCCCGTCGTTAATTCTGTGCTAACTTACCCTTACTGACCCTTGGACAAAATGTGTCCGCTGGCTATCTCATCTACTAATTCACTGATAATAGAGAATTGCCAACTTCGGCATTAGCAAGCAGAAAATAAATGTTAATTTAATATGTAACCGAGCTATATTGACTCTATATTTTTCTAAATATCAGATTCTTAGTCCAGGGAAATAAGAGAAAAATGAGCCAGTGGTTGAGTGCACCGTACAATGCTCGCTACTTTTGTCAAGTTTTACTCTAAATCTTTTTTATCGAAAGGCAGCGTCATACAGCATCATACAGCGTTTTGAGATATACATGTATGACTTTTCGCGTTGTTTGGCCAAAAAAACTAGCGTTATCTCAAAGAAGATACATTTTTTCGAAAAAAGTTTCAAATAAAAGTTGTTCAAAATTAAATTTCCTACACAATTGTTTTATGGAAAATTCTTCTATAAAAAAAATCGCTTCTCGCAAAAATTTTTCTAATTTTTTTTCCATAAAAGCCATGAGGGCGTATGCGCCAAAAACAAAATTTTACAGGAGAGAGGAAAAACTGTTGAGGAACGAATTGTTAAAAAAAAGTAAAATAAAGTCGATAAAATTTATTAAAAAATATATGGTTTGTGGTATTTTTTTCAAAATTAAAAGTATTATCTATTTTAACGAACATTTGGCTAATACGCCTTTATGCCAGGATGAAACTATTATTTATTTTGGAGCGTATGAACCATTTATATGAAATAATAAAAAATAATTAGCCAACGAACGAATCAAATTTATTACTACCACTACAACAGTTTTAGGGAAAAACTATGCTTTAGGATGTACAGGGTGTGCCAAATAAGATGTTCCCACGTGACCTGGAAAACTATTAAATAACAAAAGAAACTTAAATACAAAAGTTTCTCAGTTTTAAGTAAGTTTTTAAATTATACGGTTTTTATTTTTATACAGGGTGTCTTACAAGTGCTGCCCGGTGTTTAAATGGGACACCCTGTAAAAATTATTTAAAAATTCACTTTAAATAAAAAAATGTTTTTTTTGTTACTTCAGTAGTTTCCAAGCTAACATAGCGAAGTATAAATAACCTCGATAACTAAAGTGAGAAAGTGCATGGCATAGACATATAGGATAGAGAATATTATATGGCATAGTCTTTATTATGAAAAGAAATCAAGAGATCAGGAAAATAAAAAGGGTGGAAACCAAGCAGGAAAATAATAATTCAGAAAGAAAAGAGGATGCCAGGGAGAAATAAGAAAAGGAGATTGCAGATAGAAATTTAGAAGCGGATTGCAGATAGAAATTTAGAAGCAGATTGTAGTTAAAAATAAGGGGAGAAGAGGATTAAAAGAATTTTTGAGTTGCAGAGGAACTAGATAGACGGAGTATGCTGAAAATTAATACCAATTAGCTGGACAAGAGCAAAGTTGTGAAAATAAGGCTTAAAGAAGCCACGTTAGACAAATTTAAGGTACCTTATCATATCATTCGAATATGTCATGACTATAAAATGAGGTTTCAAAACTTTTGAAAAATTATCTAAATTATCAATCGCTTACCTTCATAAAAGAACAATTTTTAAATATAGCGCATAAATATCAGATTTTTAGTGAAACTGTTATTGTCCTTGTGATGAAGTCTACTTGTTGGTAGCGGTGGCCTCCCCTAACCCCTATTATGCATATCAATTTCATTAGCGCCGCCAATATTTGAATTATGACATGCAGCTTATTTTTTGGTGGTGACGTGAGGTCACCACCATGACCTCACGTGACGTAAATTTCCAATAACAAACATTCAAGAAAGATAGGCCAATTGTATTTATTAATGAATAAATTGGTTGAGGCTTACGAAGCCTCAGCCAAGACAAGAAATATAGTACGGAT
>CAXKVY010005271.1:0-22851 GCA_964058915.1 Tetropium fuscum | reverse complement strand
ATGAGTTAAACATGATTTTTTACTTTTTAGCTCGGTTTCCCGACTTTTTCTAAGAAATATAACGTGGGGTGCTTAAAAACCAAATGTCAGAAAATGTTAGAATCTCAAGAAGGTCCAGGTTTGTGTCCTAATTATTTTGTAGTTTTTAGAACAACTGAGGATTTAAAATAAAAACGTTTAAGTTAAAAAATTTTATCTATTTTTTTTACTTTTTTTTCAGTTTCCCTTTAAAGCATGTTTTTTTAGTTTTTTTCACTAAAAAATATGTTAATTAGTTTTATTTTCTGCTATGAAAAAAATTAATTTTTGTTCGAGTTCTTGAATAAATAACCTTTTTTTAAAAAATGGAATATCCTATATATAATAATAATAACAATAATCGTTTTTATTATAACCCAAATTACATAAGTGATTTAATTTATTATAATTATATACAATTGAGGTATAAAGGGCAGAGAATCTTAAAAGTCCTCTGTTCTTCCACACAACCCAAAAAAAGAAAATGTATTCATGCAACCTAGACTTAATTAATTTAGTTATAGGTTAATATATAAGCAATTAGTTAATTTAATCATTTTAGACGCAGCAACAACCTATATGATAAAACTTTAACTAAAACTATATATTACGTATTATGTTTTGTAAAAAGCATTTTTTATCTTAAATCTTGTGTATGGCAGTATCTTGAGATCATCAGAAATGGAGTTGCAAAGAGAAGCTATGCGATATGAGAATCCAGAACGAAATTCTTTGGTCTTGTGCTTTGGGATGGTAAGCGTTGATTTGTGCCTTATATTAATGTTATGCACATCTGTTCTGTAGGTAATTTTATTGTACAAGTAAGGGGGTGACTTAGTTAATAGCATTTTGTGAAAAAAGCAACAGCTGTGGAAAAAGTTTCTAGTTTTGATATTAAGCCAACCAGTTTCCCTCAGACTCGAGGACACCGATTCGTATTTTCTAATTCCACTTAGTCTAATACAACTATTTTGTAACCGTTGTAATCGCTGGGCATCGACTTGACGTAGGAAAGGGTAATATACAATTGAGGCATAATTTATATGCGACAACACAAGAGCTTCACATAACAACCTTTTTGTTTTCTTTGTTTGTTAACATATCCTTACTTGCGTAAATTAAGTTTAGATTAGCAAAAGATTTCTTAATAATATGGTTAATATGTTCTGTAAATTTAAATTTTGAGTCTAAATATAGACCTAGATTTTTTGATACGTTTGATACTTCAAGGTGGTCGTTTTTTATATTAATATAAACCCGTTTAACACGCCTTTCTCTTGCTTGTTTCCTACCAAATATCATTACTTTGGATTTCGACGAATTTATTGATTAACAAAAACCATTTGATAACTCAATGAGTGATGATAAATCTCGATTAACTCGGTTACAAGCATTTTCAATATCATCTTCTTTAAATGAATAATACAGCTGAGTATCATCAGCATAAAAATGTGATTTGCAAGTCTTGAGAGCATTTTGAAACTCAGCTGTGTATAAAATAAACATGAGAGGGCCCAATATCGATCCTTGTGGGACACCTTGACTTACTTGTAATATATCGGAGTTTTTATTATTAACAGCAACTTTCAGTAACAGTAACAGTAACTGCCAGTAATGTATTGTTTCATTAACTCAATTGATTTTGGACAAAATCCAAAGTAAGGTAATATTGCCAGCAGTAGCCGTTGATCTATGCGATCAAATGCTTTACTATAATCTAGTAATACTAATATAGTAATGTCATTATTGTCTGATGACTGACCAATATCATCTACTACTTTAAGCAATGAGCTTGTCGTACTATATATACCCTTTGCGAAAACCAGACTGATTTGAAGGTAATATATTATTCAATGCCACGTGCTCCCTAATTTGTTGGTTCATAATTATTTCACTTACTTTAGACATAGCTGGTAATATACTGATTGGTCTTAGGTCTGTTAAATCTGAGACATTATTAGTTTTTGGTAATTAAGTATTATTTTAGAACTTTTCCTAAGAGATGGAGAAACATCATTCTCAAAACAGCAATGGATAATATGCGTTAACAGCGGCAGAACATACGGACACAGATATAAAAGCAGTCCAACTCCAATACCGTCGACACCAACTGCCTCAGATTTAACAGATTTTAGTGCTAGGTATATTTGATATTCGGTAACCATTTCAAAGGTGAAAGTACCGGTATTACATCTGATATTATTATTGTAGAATTCAATAGTTTCTTCGTTAACACTAAATTCACTTTTGCTGGAGTTTATAAAATAATTATTAATAATATTAGCATCACCAACTGTGTCTGGAATCTGTTGATGTGGTTTTCTTTTATGTACATTTAATGACTAATTCTCTCCATATATTATTATTATTTCTCAAGGAATATTCAAGATAAGCTTTTTTCTCTCTAGAAATAGCGGCATTTGTTTCATTACGAAGCTGTTTACAGTAGTTCCAGTGTGCTGGTAACTTTGATCTTTTATATCTGAGGCCGACTCTGTTCCTTAACTTGATCATTTGTTTTATTGTATCAGTCAACCATGGCGATTTTTTCCTACTTATTAGTATGATTTTTATTGGTGCGTGTTTGTCAAATATATCAATTATGAATTTATTAGATAGACCGATTGTATCCTCAATATTATTTAAATAATACAATTCCCCAGTTGGAAGGGTACAAAAATCATTAAAAAGATTATCGTGGTTAATATTTTTTATATCTCGAAAGATATACATGAACGGCTTAATTTTAATTTTACTTATATCTAGCATACAAGATATAAGATGATGATCAGATATTTCGGAGATGTCGGAAACACTAGTTTCAATTAATTTTAAATTTATTATTTCTTTAATAGAACTTGAGCTTTACAACATAATGGGTTATACTTATTTTGTTTTACAGTGAAAAATAACGAACATATGAAGCTTAATAGTCTCCAGTACACCGTCATTTTTTGAGAGTTACTACAGCAGTCGTAAAAATAGTGTTAACGGCTTCATAACGTCACACTGTTACAACCTACTGGATTGTTTTTAATCTTATAAAATTCAGAGTTTTCTTCTCCTAAAATATAAAATAGGTTAAAATTAGAAAAAATCTTGAATGAAACACATTGGGAAACACTATTTTGTGTAACTCACATCCTTTTGCGTAACTCGCCAGCGCTCGTTTCGCAGAAATCTGCTCGTTACACAAAATAGTACTTTTCCCAACTGGTTACATAAATAGTTATTGCATAACGTCATTTTAATATTACCCAACTATTTTTGAGAGGTGGTTTTATAACACCAAAATTTATGACGTACAACAATTTTTCCTACTTTTTTATCACAGATGCCTATATCTTATGATAAATACTCTGACCTAAAAAAAAACTAGGTACACACTGAGATTATTATATAACAAAACTTTCGTAGTTTCTTTACTTGGAATAGATACAAACTATAAAATTGTGCCGTTTGACGAAATAATAGGGTTTATAAGCACTAAAAATTTACCGCTTTTTATCCCTTTTCTACTAACCATAAAAATACTTACATTTATGCTGGTTTAATAAACCGACATCGTCCCATTTGTACTTCTGACCGTTATTTTTTGTCATCTATAGCCTCAGTTAACTACCGCAAAAAATAGGGAACTTCCTTAAAAAGTCTAAAAAACTGGAAGGGACGTTAAGTGATTTATTTTAATTGCACAAATAACTTGAGTATTATAAAAATGGGAATACATTTTTTTGTCACCATAATAAATATTTGTCACCAAACGAAATCCTCTGATTATGAAATTCAATCCCAGGAATTATTTTTTATATCAGATTAACATAAGTGTCTTTAAATATATGCATTTAAATTTATAACACGTGTATCCAAAATAAAGGAATAGTAATTGTTTCAGAACCTTATCACACTTTTTGCTATTTTTTTCCATTTTTTGCTTAAGTTCGTATTCTTAAATATGTGTACATGGAATGAGGTCTGCCCAGAAGGACCAGTTTTGTCATAATTATTTTGTCTGTTTAAACATGTGTACATGGCATAAGGTCTGCAAAGGAAGCAGGACCAGCGTTTTGTCACAATTACTTTTGTCTATGTGAACACGATGTGTACATGCCATAAGGTCTTCCGGGAGAACCAGTTAGTTTCCCAGGAATGTTTTTATATTGCTACGTTACCAGTGTGTTTCGCAAGAACCATCTCACAAGTTTATAGATAGATCTATCATTCCTTGAACGAATCTACTTATTTGACTAATTACGTTTTCGGGTGATTGTACATAAATTTGTAGATAATCGTTTTGAATTTGTTTGGTGTTAACAAGTGACAGATCTATCATTCTGAGAACAAATCTAATTATTTGACAATCAAAACCACATTAAAATGGTGACCGATAAAACGACACCCTAAAAATATTTACTAGCCTGAGGAACAAAAACATAAAATGTCCAATTAGTCTGCACTATTTCAGGAAATTAGTATAAATGCGATTTCCAGGTGACTATTAATAAATTTTTATATATTGTATTCATTTAGTATCTCCAGTTATAATCCCTAAATTATGCCAACATATTAGCCCAGTCGAGGAAGCCCAATTAAAAAAAATAAATTGTGTTGAAATTTAAAAAAATTAAATTAAGAAAAAAAGTTTTGATATATATGGTGAGGATGTTTACGTGGGCTTACTATTGAATATATAAATTTCGAGAAAATTTATTGTGAGCCGGTGCCGCTATCTTGTAAAGAAGATACAGTTTTGTATATTTCTGTAAATATTTCATTAAATCAAATCACCTTCAAATTTAAAATCACTCTTCATAAACTACACTGCGCAACTTATTTAACGCACAACCAAAAAGTTAACTCAAATTTGACGTTATGTATTTTCGACAATTTTTGTTCGTTTTGGACGATTTTTTTTTTCAAATTGTAGGTTTTTCTCTTAGGAATATCACTGTCTTAGTTGTTTTGGTAAAACAAAAGATTTTGATATTATACTAGGTGCTATAAAAATGTGATGTTTTTTTCCGAAATTTCAAAACGTCCTGTGGGCTATACAAGGTATTGCAAGTTATTGCACTTATAGCCAATTTAAAGCCTCATGTTTTTTCTACATTTTCTTTTTTTATTCATTTGTTTATCTCTGTTACTTCATAAAATATCCAATTTTTGAGTTGACGTGATTTTTATTAAATTTATTAACTTTCCTTTTTGTCAAGTGCTCATTATTTATTACTCATTATACTGGTTCAATGCCTCATTTTGCGTTCTGTTTTCCTTGATATCTTATAATTTATTGAGAGATGCAAGGTGTTTTAGAAGAGAAAAAGGTCTTAAAAGGACAAAAACTCAAAAAACATACCTAGAAAAATGGATTGCTTTAATCAATAAAACAACGAATAACAGGAAACAAAACAAAAGTAAATAGAGAATTAGTATCTGGTGTTTCCACCCCTTCCGCGAATGACCTCCCGACATCTTTGGTTCATACTTAAAACCAATGTTCTGATTAGGTTCTGATCTAGGCCATTCCATAATTCGACTAGGCGTCCTTCCAATTCTTGTAAATTTTGGGGTTGTCGTCCCTCACTTCGTAACCGCCGACCGATAAAATCCCAAACATGTTCGATGGGGTTAAGGTCGGGGCTACGGGCTGGCCAGTCTATGTGATCAATTCCTACTTCTTCAAGATAATTTCTCACGATAAGACTCGTGTGGGGACGCGCATTGTCTTGCATAAGTAAAAAATTGGGTCCTATATAGGGGGCATAAGGCAAAACATGTGCTTCAAGAATGTCTGTGATGTATCTGTCAGAATTGAGATTTCCATTCACAGTTACCAAGTCCGTTCGTCCAGTCAAAGATATTCCGCCCCACACCATGACGGATCCACCTCCATATAAAGTTGTGTGCAAAAAATTGCATTGACTGTATCGCTCATCGGGTCTTCGGTAGACGCGATTACGTCTGTCACAATTATACAAACTGAACCTTGACTCATCAGTCCAAAGAATACGCTCCCAATCTGCTTCCATCCAATTAACATGCTCATTGGCAAAATTCAATCTGGCTCTTCGATGATCTACTGTTAATGCGGGTCCTCGAGCAGCAATCCTGGGTCTTAAATTTGCCTCCCTCAGTCGTCGGCATACAGTTTGAACGCATATGAGTGGACCACCTGCGTCTTGAAGTTGTGCTCTTAAATGTGTTGCAGTTATAAATCGTTGTCTTATAGCATTTACTCTTAAAAAGCGATCCTGGATAGCAGAGGTAACACGAGATCTACGTCTGGAGAACATTCCAGACCGGCCCGTCTGGAATGTTCTCCTGTTTCCGCGTACCTTTGAATTGCTGTCGCTATAGTTGTGTGAGACACTCCCAACCTTCCAGCTATGCGGTTGTTGGGACCCACCCTTCACCATGTAATGTAGCTGCCTCAACACATTCATCACGAGTTAAATTTCTGGTTTGGCGTTCCATTATTCACTAATTATTGCTGGACTGTCAACAAAAAACTAATGACACAGTTGTCAGTTTATGACGTGTAATCCTCGATTTTCATAGCTTGCTAGCTGTTTGAGTTGTCCGATAAATGCATTTCATGTGAATAAAAGCATATGGTGTTTCAAAACGGTGTATTTCATGAAGTAACAGAGATAAACAAATGAATAAAAAAAGAAAATGTAGAAAAAACATGAGGCTTTAAATTGGCTATAAGTGCAATAACTTGCAATACCTTGTATAGCCCACAGGACGTTTTGAAATTTCGGAAAAAAACATCACATTTTTATAGCACCTAGTATAATATCAAAATCTTTTGTTTTACCAAAACAACTAAGACAGTGATATTCCTAAGAGAAAAACCTACAATTTGAAAAAAAAAATCGTCCAAAACGAACAAAAATTGTCGAAAATACATAACGTCAAATTTGAGTTAACTTTTTGGTTGTGCGTTAAATAAGTTGCGCAGTGTAAACTGAGCTTTAATTTTTCAACCCCATAAATCGTATTACACATTTTTTGTCAACAGTAAAACCACAAGAGCTATTTTTTATATGTGATAAATTTTTCTTTGTAACGAAATAATTTTCCCAACCAGTGATTTTATAACTAAAATAAAAAATCGCGAGACCGGAGGTCGACGGATTTTGTCAAATGTCAGTTTTTCGAGGATAATTACTGGCTGGCAAAATTTTCAGTTAAAAATAAATTTATCCATAAAATAAAAGCTCGAGTGTTTTTTGGCACGATGAATTAACGACAGCATAAGTGAACGAACAGCAACAATAATTATCTTTATTTATACAATTAATGGAATGAACAAATATTAAAATCACAGTTGTTATAAATTGTTTGGTTTGGTGTACTGATTTCAATATTCTCTTCTTCAGTTTCCACACATGTCGAATTTATATTCGTTTTGACTTGTTTTATTCGAGGCTCGTAAGTTACTTTACAGAGGCGTATTTAGGATTCAATGTTAGAGGGGACCACTTTGAGGTCATACACTTTTAGAGAGGGTCACAGTTGAAATAGAGCAAATCATGTTTTATGAGTCATGCAAACACAAATTATTACAAAGCTTTTCTATTTGGTATGGTGTTTGAAAGTAATAAAATAGTATTTGAATTAGTTGTCGACATAGGCAAGACACAGCCGCCGACAGGCAAGGCATGTTGCGGCTTTGTATCTATGTGCTAAATGTTATTATTAATATAACCCTTTACGGGTTATTAGTAAAGCATCCAGACACGATATAGGATACTTAATTATTGTCTGAATCATAATGTTATATGTGGCATTCTGTGTTATATGCGACATTCTAAATCTTTCGTTTTCATTTTATTGTGCCCCCTATCCATGTATATTTTACTAAATTCGAGGAAGATCGACTAAAGAACAGAATTAGATATTATAAAATACCCCTGAGGTTTGCAGCTTCTGTCTGCGTTACATCCAAACAAAATTATCGACTAGTTGGATCAATTTGGAGGTAGGGTGTAATTGATGATGATGATGATGAGTGTCCGGTGATTTTTATAAGTTGTTGGTTACTTACCCCTGCGTTGGCTCAATAGGAAACTATACTGACACGGTTTGAATGCTCGGTAATTTTATAATTTGTGATGTCAAGGCAAATTTTAGGTGCAGAATTTTTGCTTCACGTAGATATCTTATTAATTTCCAGTGGAACATTTTCATACCAAACTTTAGAATTTGTTTAGAAAAAGTCGTTCGTTTGTTGTGTTTTTGTTTCTTTTTTCTAAGAGAAACGCATTATGAATCCTAGATTTCTTTATGATTTTTTAATGATGATTTTTTTAATATCATATGGAATATGGGAATGACAGTTTACTGTCCAACAGTACGCCAAAGTCTCTTACTACTTGTGCCCATTCCTGAGTGAGATTATTAATTTGATATTGATAATTCAGAATAATTGTAGAATTTCGAGAAAATTATATTGTAAGACATTTTTTAATATTTAAGTGAAGTAAGTCTAAGAAGGGAACAGAAAGTAAATAATCTATCTAAATCTTGCAATGGCATTTTTTATTACTGACTAAATTTTAATATCATCATCATACAGGGAACAAAATTATGAATTAAAGCATTATTACCCCGCTGACCCCACGTATAAAAATGGAAAACATCAGAGGTCCTAGGTGAGAACCTTCTGTTCCTGATGACTTCTGTTCTCCACATATGATTGGATCCACCTAAGTAGATTTCTATGTACACCAAAATTCTCCAACTGTATCAACAAGGTATCATGGTGAACCTTGTCGAAGGCTTTAGAGAAATCGCTGTACACAGGCAAGAGTGCCGTAACAGTTAAGCGTTCTCGATAAAATCCATACTAATGTCGAGATAGATTATTATTTAGCATAAAAAATAATTTATATGTAGTTATAGCCTCGAATACCTTGTCAAATATACATAACAGAGAAATACCCTGTATATTTTAACAATACTTTTAGAAAAGAAAAACTTGAGTGATCTAGTCTGTTATTACATTTTTTCCACCTCGTACGCACTTTCTTTTTGGAATGAAATTATTTTCTTGAAAAAACTGAAAACCAAACAGGATTTTTTGTTAACAGTCTTACTATTGATATTTTTAGAAATAATTTTGGTTGGCTTTTGAAAACAGCCACCATGGAATTTCTGTCTAAACTACCAAGTAATTTAGAATTATTAATGATATCATAATTGGCTTTTTTGAACTGCAAAGTACCTAATATAAATAACGATTTTTTACTACTAACTTTTGATCTGGTATCTGCTATTTAAAAATATTTCTAATGATGTATGATTAAAATTTCCTTAACAAACTTATGTTTTCTGTTTTATACTTGACACTCGTGATTAATTAAGAGCAATAACTCAAGAACAAGTGGAGTAATTAGATAATAATTATATATTTTTGGATTCAGAAAATTTAGGACATTTTTTTATCTGACAATATATAGGTTGTTCTATTGTACAAAAATCGTATTTTATTTTCGACCCTGTAGTTTCTTGGGATTTTTAATATTTTTTTCAGAATATAAAAATTCATCAAAAATCGAATCTACTACTTTTTTGGGTGACTTAAATCAGCAGAGGATAAGAGTGAGAAAAGGAAGTGTCAATTTTAAGAAACATCCTGTACATTATATATTTACTTTATACTGAAAAGCCTGCACGCAGATACAGCTTGACTTGAACAAAAAATTCAGTAATAAAGCCATTAAAGAGAACAATGGACAAAGTGGGGAAGATTATAAATTACTTCTCTGACAAAGGAGAACAAGGGAATGTCTTTATGGGCAATAATCGGTCAATGTTGGTATAATTGTTGACAGTTGTTGGCCAGGTTATGGTTACATCTTCACGGTTTAAAGCAAATTCAATATCGTTCTAACATTATGTGATTTCAGGGCTGACCTTTAGTTTAGTTGTGATAAATTATGGGTTAATGACATTTACTATTTTTAAATAGACACAAAGTGAACACTTTAAGATGTTTATTTTTGTTATTTATTATATCCACTATTTTACATTTGCATACTGCTCTTCCAATAAAGTAATTCTTAATAAGATGTTAACTACCTACTTAACATGTCTGCCGCCAATGTAGGTACATAATGTTTCTTGTTGGTCGATGATTTTATATACAGTTTTATTACTGAATATTATATACCTAAAATAAAATAATTGTTTAGGAAATTTCTTCAAAATATATAATATAATGTAAATATAAGAAATATGTTAATGTAAAAGTATAGGTAGATATCTATATTTAAAGAAGAGTAAGTAAATATGGAATAGTGATCCTACATGCAAAACTATTACAAATCCAATTGTGTATAAGTTTATTATTATAATTTTTTTTTATAATAAGTCTATCTATAATAGAAAAGCATAAAACTTTTTCATCGTTCTCAAACAGTTTCGGTTCTCCGAAAACATGTGAAACTAAAATAGTACCTATTTAACTAAATCCATAGACAAACTAATTTTATTTTATGTTTCTAAAGGCATTTTCGGATATGCACGTGCCCGAATGATGACAAAAGAGTATTCGACAAAAGCTCCGAAATGGACCGAATTTCAGTGGAAATAGTGGTCCACTATCGACTTTAATGACCGACAGTTGGCAACAAACAATAAAATTTCAAGACTTTACAATAGTCGTCCAGTTAAATCTGTTAAATGTGTAAAATTTATCCCGGAACTATTTGGCGTTAACTTCAATGTTTATACTACGGCGCAAGGTATAAGATTTAAAATGAATAAAAGTATACTTGCTTCGCTTCATTGTCTCTGTTATTACCTATAGGATAATATATATAATCAATTAATAATAACTTTTGGAAATACATTTTTTAGAATAAATAGATATTAGTGTACTGTGTTCTTTTTTCACCAAAACTACAGGATTATAAGGGTAATTTAGATACTCAGTATAGCTGGGAAGCATCTGACGTGGTTACGTAACTATCAGTGGCGTTCATGGGTAATTATTAGCTTCGTTTTTTCAAGTGCGCATTACTCCAAATATTTGCGATGTAGGTTACTCGCAAAACTTGTTGCCTTGGGGGAATGGTCGATCCATCGAAATGTGTTGCATTTTTCACGAAAATCTTACACACTAGATCACTGCGTTAACATTTAACATTTCAAGCATACACTCTGTACATTTGGCATACGAAATCTTAGATTTCTTCGAAAACCACGTCGTCAATGACTCGATTCAAATTCCCAATCTTTGCAAAAGCTAACTGGTGTTCCTTTGAATTTTGCAAAATTATGAAATTCTGAAATTCATAAATTCATGAAATTCTGAAAAAAGATGGATGGAAATCACAACCGGTCAAAGCATGTAACCCAGGTAGCGACTGGCATAGATCGGGACCCAAGTGTGCATACAATTTCGTTACACCAACATAGTGCTGAGAATTCGAAACGACAACATAAAAATCTTTCTTGCCATTTTTACGTATTTCATATGTTTGCAAGCATTATTACAAGAATATAAGTATCTGAACATCTTATGACGACGTTTGAATCTTGATTTGCATTGCAAACAAGATACACAATTTGTGTCAACCCCCTCATGCTCCTCGCAAGACAAGTCTTCAACAATTGTTGAAACAACTTTTCCGTCGATAACTTTATGACACTGTTTCGCGTTAACATACAGGGATTTTTCTTCTGCAAATTCATCGCATACACGTCTTTCAACCACTCTTCGACAAGAAATTCAATCGAAACCTTTATTAAATTCATATTCTTCAAATCTTTTGTAAAATCATATTCTTCATTCAAATCAAATCAATTCAAATCAAATTCATATTCTTCAAATCTTTTGTAAAATCCGTGCAGTGCTTTTGCTCAGGACCTGAGAATCGGAATTGGTGATCTTCTGCTTGTCTCGAAGCAAATGTTCATTGTCTTTGATGGACGACCTGAAGTAAGTGTCAAACATTAGTTACCGTTATTTCTTATATATATATATATATATATATATATATATATATATATATATATATATATATATATATATATATATATATATATATATATATATATATATATATATATATATATATATATATATATATATATATATATATATATATATATATATATATATATATATATATATATATATATATATATATATATATATATATATATATATATATTGCTGCGTACCCGCTACCTCTGTGCCTTCAGAACGGGTTTTCTCTGCTGCGGGCAATATTTTCAGCAAAAAGAAGTAGGTAGAATCAAACCGAAAAATTTATTGGTATGTATGTTTATGTTTTGTTATGTTTTATGTATAAAGTATTGTGAAGTTTATTTTTTTAAATTTATATGAGGTAATTTACATGGGGCTCACACCAACACAAGAGAAATTACATTAAAAAAGGTGTGGTTTTAAATATACTAAAATTGATATATTGATATACTCAGTAAATTGATTATTTTTAGGACGTCCTTAAAACAATCTTGAAAAGATTTATTTTTAACACACAAGAAATATTTGTAAAACATTGTTGATCGTGAATGTACCTACTTAAAATATTTTGAGAGATAAACATCCGCTATGGATAAAAAAATTGTCGAAAAACATTATGCGATGTATGGGAGGGAATGTTTGAAGAAAATGTGAGGTACATTCTTACATCTTATTTTCGAAAATTTTTACTTTTCCGGTGCGTGTCGCTCGAAAACGGTTGCGAATTCAAAAAAGGTTATAAAACTAAGGTTGTAGAGAATTTCAATAGATTTAATTTCGTATGAGACAATTTTTTCTTACGACGCGACGCACCGTGTTCGACATATAAGCGCAAAACCCAAATTCTTTGTGTCGTCCCCCCTTTGGATATTCTTTGTGTCGTCCCCGTCGGCTCACCTTCTTAGGCGTCAGGACTATTAGTATGTTCTCTCACGCACTGTACACTCCTTTTTGAGCCATTCGTTGACTGGACTAAATGTAGAAAATTATGTACAGTTTTCTGAATGAAAGAAAAAAATTAAAAGAGCAGTAAAAACGATTGTAAGGAATGTTAGCAAAACTGAAGATAATATTAAAGAAGATGTAGAAAATTGTTGTCATTTTTAGCTGATAAAAGTATTAAAACAATTCCTATAGAAAACTTCATAATAATAAAGTTGCAAGCGATAATAAATCTATTTGTAACCTCTTTTTTTTGACTATTTTGGTAGTGTTTCTGAACCGGCATGTGGGACGCCGGTTCATCGGCGTCCCACGATCCCACATTACTATACATTTTACCAATTTGTATATAACAACTTTAATATCGTATCAGTCGACAAATTTTGGATACATTTATTAAGTTGAATGGTGGAAATAATCCGGGACCTGACGAGATTCTAGCAATTTTCTTAAAGTCCTGCTGTCATAATTTGATTGAAACTCCATATAAATATTATTTTTAACAAATCTTTAACTAATAATAAATTTCCATATAAATGGAAAATTGCATAAGTTGTATCAGACGTTTAAATCTGGAGATAAGAGAAAATAGTATGATTTCAGTTTCTGTGAGATTTTATGCTTACGTCTAAGTCCAAAACAATTTAATTTTGAGAGTATCAGGAAATCGCACAACAATATAAGTTACGTGGGTTTTAAGTATTAGTTTATGATCAAGTATTAGACCTAGCTTCTTGGTAGAACCTTCAATAGGATCAATTATCAATTGATAACTGAAGGTTGCCAAGTCAAGATAATTTTTTGTAAATGATCTTTTGAAGAAATTAGAAGTTTAGTTAAGCCGTTATTGATATTAATTTTTTCCAGACCAACGTCAGATTGAGTGAAATATTAGTAATATTGCGTGTCATCCGCATATATATGATGTTATAGATTTAACCCAATTCAATGTATTTATAGGAGGAGTACAGGAGGGGCCCAAATATAACTCCCCGTGGTACTCCGGACGTGTCACTAATAGTTTTCGATACTATGTTTTCAAGTATTATATATGTAACGTAACTACCTCATAATTAAGCATATCGAAAGCCTTGGTAAAGTCCGGTAAAATAAGAACTGTGGAAAGATAGGAATAAGGCTTATCATAGACATTGAAAATATCGTCAGTAATATCCGAAAGTGCTGTAGAAAAACTGTACACAGTCCTTATTAATAGGAATAATATTATTACAATTTACAAAGGAAGTTAACTGCATTTCCATGACTTTTTCTAAACTTTTTGACAGCGTAGGAAGTATAGATATTGAGCGCAAATGAATAAAACATGTAACAATGAATGTGGATTTCCAGTTCCAGGACCATAGTGAATACAGACTTGTGTGAAATGGGATTAATGTAGACTATAATAATATAAATGAGAAAATTGCCTTAGATATTATGCGTTTGAAACAAACCCGAACAATAACTTTAAAAACCAAATTATCCACCGAAACTCTCGGTCAGAGGCCACTGGATCACATAATTCGCAATAAATCCCACCATAACGTCAAAATAACTTCTGCCGATAAGATTACATAAGCACAACCATGGCCTTTATATCCTTATTCCTAAACAGCCACGCTCACTAAAACCAGAGCTCTTCCTAAACCTAACAAATATTCTTCTCATTCAGATCAACGGACTCGAAGTTCCACTTTTCTTTCAGCCCCGACGTGAAGGCAAAATAAAGGATCCGACAAGGGTTTCGCTTATCGCCTGCCGTTTGACGTCAAGTGGGGGCTGGATTAAAGTTTGGACAATGTCCCTGCTTTTATTTTATTTTGATTCTTATTTTATTTGGCGGAAGAAGTTTACTACTAAGCTGTAAATAGGGTATAAGAAAACGGCGAGGACGATGTTGATACGATCGGCTATAATGATAAAATCCATTCGAATGTTTCTGGGATTTATATTTGGTGAAATAAAGTGACCGAGTAAGTACCTCGTTTAATTTAATTTTTTTATATTAATTATTTAATTATTCATACTTACATTTAATTTAGCATTTGTTGTTAACTATTTTTAGGTGTAAATTTAATATCTTGGCAATTTTTTATTAAATTGGGGTTTATAAGATTTTTATGAATTTGAGTTCGAGGTACTTTACCTCGGTTTCGTTATAATAAATTAATATATTTGGCTTGGCTTGAAAAAGGTATTTATCTGTTTCTTTAAATTTGTTATTATTTTTTTAGATTAAAATTATTAATTTTAATTTTTTTTAATAAGTTAATAAATTTTAGTAGTAAGTTAATAGCAAATTATCATTTCTATTTTATATTTTCAGAATATATACTTATTCAAGTTCATTAACTAGATAAAGATAATTTTATCTCATATTTTAGCTAAAATAGGGTTAATAATAAAATAAGAAAAGTAAAGAAAAGTTAAAATTTGTCCTAATCAAATATATGGATATTCTACGGGTCGTGTTCCAATTAAAGTTGGAGGGATGATAATTGTTAATAATATTTAAAATATAATTTTATTAATGGGGTAGAAATGTAGTCTTTGAATTTTTTTTGTTAGTAAAAGGTATAGTGTATAGGATAGCAATTGGAAGAACTAAGGAAATTACTCCTCCTAATTTATTGGGAAGTGATGGTAGGATTGCATAAGCAAAAAGAAAATATCATTATGAACAGGTGTAGCTAAAGGATTAGGAGGGATAAAATTATCGTGGTCTCCTAATATATACGGATTAATCAAAGTTAATATTAATAAAATAGATAATATAATTAAGAATCCAATAATATCTTTCCATGAAAAATAAGGATGGAAGGGGATTTTGTCAATGTTTCTTTTTGTGCCTAAAGGATTACTTGATCCTGTTTGGTGGAGAAACATTAAATGAATAATTATTAAGGCTAAAATAATAAAAGGTAGTAAAAAATTAAGGGTAAGAAATCGAGTTGAGGTTGCATTAACAATTGAAAATCCTCCTCAAATTCATTGAATAATTATTGATCCTAAATAAGGAATTGCTGACAATAAATTTGTAATAACAGTTACTCCTCAGAAGGATATTTGTCCTTATGGAAATACATATCCTAAGAAAGCAGTTCCTATAACTACAAATAAAAATTGTTACTCCAATTAATTAAGTTTCAATTGATTGAATAATATGATCTATAATAAATTCGTCATCCGATATGAATATATAAACAAATGATGCTCCGTTAGCATGAATAGTTCGAATTAATCAGCCATAATTTACATTACGACAAATATGAATTATTCTATTAAAGGCTAATTCTGCATTTGGACAATAATGTATTGGTAGGAATAGGCCTGTAATAATTTGGATTATTAAACAAATTCCCAATAAAGATCCAAAGTTTCATAAAGTTGAAATGTTAGAAGGTGTTGGTAAATCAATTAATGAATTATTTAAAATTTTAATTAAAAGGGAAGTTTTACGAACTGGTGTTTTCATTAAAATTTTTGTCGTAATGGGCCGTAATTATTTTTTTTTTACTTTTCATTTTGACGATTATAATTAAAGTAATTAGTAAATAAATAATAATTATAAAAAATAAATTTGTTGGATAATATATATATTTATTTATAGAGAAATTAGTATTTTTAATTAAGCTTTCGTTTATGGTATTATATATAGATATAATTGAATTTATAAAATAAAAATCAATTGTTGTTAATATAATAGTTATAAATACTATAATTATTATAATTAATATTAATTTAGGTGAAAATTTAAATTTTTCATTAGAAGCAATTCTTGTTATATAAATAAATAAAATTAACATGCCTCCAATTATAATTAAAAATAAAATATAGGAAAATCAAAAGTTATAATTTAATAATCCTCTAATTTTAGAAGTAATGATGGTTTGTATGAATAAAATTATTCCTAATGAGGGGTGATTTAAAAATAGAAAAATTAATGATTTAAAAAATTTTAAATTTCTATACAAATGTTAAAATACAAAACAAGGGGCAGTTTATTAAAATTTTAATTTTGGAGGTTAAAGATAGGAGCTTCCCTTCATTTGAAGCTTTAAAAGAATTTCTTATTTTTGATTTACAAGATCAATATTTTATTTTAAATTATTAAAACTAATGTTAATATATTTTATATATTCAATTTTTATATTTATTACAGGTGAAAATGGCGAAAATATACTCTATGCATATGGTATAAATGTCAATGAACAATGAAAATAGCTTTGATTTCTTCCATTCTATATATTTTTTGGAATGCTGAATCCAATTTGAGGTTTGCTAACAAAATTAACAACTACCATTTTTAGAAAATAATGTATAGAAGAAATAAAATATTTATTAAATAGTAACTGCTCTTTTTCATTATTAACCAACATTGTCAAAAACATAATTCACGAATATGAGAAATCTCAAGCAACAATAATCGATACCGATAGTAGTAGCTATAAAAAAATTATCACTATAACCTTGTACACCGTTACATGCATATTATTATACTATGCCTGTTACTACAGTTAATTTAGCTAATTATAATATTTTTCATGATGTGATTTTAATCATTGGAAATTCCATATTACCGTATTTTATAGTTACTGGTTATTACGTAATGTTTTTGCACCTACCAGTGATGTTTTATAAACATGAAAATTAAATGATATTTTCATCTCAATGTTAGTTGTATCTGATTAGTAGTCTTAGCTGCGCCTTGTCTTGTAGTATAACAGAAGATTTAGTTAGTTGGTGTCCGTAAACTGCAGCAGCAACAAGTAAGTAGACCTCACACCACACAACTTTTAAAATATGAATTTCTCCTTTTAATTAGATATAAAGTCGATGGAAAAATGTTACTAACTAACTCGTTGATTAAAAGGCGAGTAATAATCTCCAGAACTAACACACTCGAACAGCGATAAAATATTTCAAGTACAAAGATAAAACTTTGTGTCCACTTAGTACACATATTCCAGTTTAATAATTTGCAGCAAAGCATTTATTTCTATCAACAGTTTTTTTATCGGAACAACAAAAACTGAATGAGTCTTTTTTTCACCAAGAGAAAAATGCGTTTATCCAGTTGCTTGTGTAGTTCCGTGTCTAATATTAAAGAATCAAAATGAATGTTGCTGTGCTTAGTAGACCAAGATGGCATAGTGTACTTAACAGATATTCAGATTGCTATAATCCTAACAATCTGAATATCTGTTAAGTACACGCTATGCCTTGTTCACTCTAATTCAACAGGGTTACTCAAGACGGCAAGTAGCTCTAATGTTAAATGTCAGCCGCACTGTCATAAATAGGATCTGGAGAAGGTACCAATTTTAGGGTATAGTTAGAAGGCAACCTTACCAGCATCGTACAAGAGCAACTTTCGTGAGAAAAGATGACCTAGACACCAAGAGAAAAATGCGTTTATCCAGTTGCTTGTGTAGTTCCGTGTCAAATATTAAAGAATCAAAATGAATGTTGCTGTGCTTGGTAGACCCAGAAGGCATAGTGTGTTTTAAAAGATATCCAGATTGCTATAATCCTAGCAATCTGAATATCTGTTAACTACACGCTTTGCGATCTTCACTCTAATTCAAGAGGGTTACTCAAGACGGCAAGTAGCTCTAATATATTAAATGTCAGCCGCAGTGTCATAAATAGGGTCTGGAGAAGGTACCAATTTTAGGGTATAGTTACAAGGCAGCCTTACCAGCATCGTACAAGAGCAACTTTCGTGAGAAAAGATGACCTAGACACCAAGAGAAAATGCGTTTATCCAGTTGCTTGTGTAGTTCCGTGTCAAATATTAAAGAATCAAAATGAATGTTGCTGTGCTTGGTAGACCAATAAGGCATAGTGTACTTAACATATTCAGATTGCTATAATCCTAGCAATCTGAATATTTATTAAGTACACGCTATGCCTTCTTCACTCTAATTCAAGAGGGTTACTCAAGACGGCAAGTAGCTCTAATATTATATGTCAGCCGCACTGTCATAAGTAGGGTCTGGAGAAGGTACCAATTTTAGGGTATAGTTAGAAGGCAACCTTACCAGCATCGTACAAGAGCAACTTTCTTGAGAAAAGATCGTTTAATATGGCTTTGGGCCACCAGAGTACGCAGTAGAATCGCTGCAATGCTCCTAAATCAGCTGGTTGAGAACACATTAACCAGAATAAGTACCCAAACGAAAGGTAGCAGGCTTCACGAACGTACGCTTCATGCATAAAGAACAGCTAAAGTACCTCCTTTAACCCCTGAGCATCTTGGAGCAAGAATATTGTTTAGTGAAGAACATGTTAATTGGAAGTTGAAGCAATGGAGCAACGTGCTGTTCACTGTCGATTCGAAATTCTCTTTGAATCACATTGGTGGACGAGTTAGAGTCTGAAAAGCGCCCGAAAGAGTTCCATTTGGAGGGGGGTCCATAATGGTTTGGGGTGAAGTAACTTTAAATGGGCGCACTGAGCTGGTGGTAATTCGTGTGGGGTATATGATGTCACGTAGGTAAATAGACGAGGTTTTAGAACCACATGTGATGCCATTCGCCGAGAACGTGGGTCTATAATTCATTCTGCAATAAGACAATGCTCGCCCACACACCGCCAGAATAGTAGAAAATTACCTCAATGCCAACAATATTAAGGTTATGGATTTGCCGGCCCGCAATCCAGACCTCAATGCAAACGAGCACGTCTGAGACACACTTGGGAAGCGATTGAAGAAGCGTTAGCCAGTCCGGAACCTTGAACACATTGAAGAAATCGTTCTGGAAGAGTGGAAGCGGCTGGCTCTTCCATTTATTCGAAATTTAGAAGTGTGAGGTAGTTAGAGGAGACCATACACGTTATTAATATTGAATTTTGGTTTATTTCTGAGAATGTTTTCATTAAAACAATAAAGATGTTAACATATTTCTGCATTTTTCTTTTTTTTTTTCCTGTTAGCATCACAAGCAGATTACAAAAAAATCGACTAAATCTTTAGATAATAGTCCAATATATTAAAAAAAATTGTAGTAAAAAGTTGATCCAGTGAAAAAATATTCACATTTTGAACAGTGGCTCCTTTTTCGTTTTTGAGTATTGTATATGTATATGTATACAACGTGTCCCAATGAAAAGGGCCGCACTCTATACTTAATAACCACTGAATTAATTAATGTCATTAAATATTAGAAAATTATAGTATCGAGGGTATAATACTCGTATAAAAAAAGCTCACCCTCTTGGCCTCACCCCGCCCCTAACATTATTTTAAATGGAATGACACCATTTTTATTGGATCGGATGTGTTTTTGATTCTCTTTACGAATAAGTACGCCTTTATAGTGTTATATAAGAATTTTGTTGAAGAAAAAATTGTTTCGTGTTTTATACCAAAGTTTAACAAAGATAGCAAGTTAATATGAAAAAAATTGCAATGCTATTAAATAGACATATAAGCAATTATGTATTCAGTGTATGCAAGTATGCAAGTATGTGTTCAGTAGTCACTTTATGTGGTGTCAATAAAAATAATTAATACAATATTTGTCCCTATTTTCCTGAAACTTGTATTGTCTGTAACAGACATAAATGAGAATGAAAAAATGCCCCATCGTCAAAGGATGCGACTACGCTTTGACGAGATCAAAGTCGGCTCGCGCCGCTCTTCAAAGAATCATTTTTTCCTTCTCATACTATATACTATACAAGACAGAAGTGAAATCCCTCTCCTGTATGGTCAAGCAGGAAAAAATGCAGCTGAAGCAGCTAGGATGTTCAATAACGGTAATCCTGATAAGAACCTAAATCATCGAGATGTTAGGAAATTGGTTGAAAAGTTTATGAGTACTGGATCTGTTATCACAAGATTGTATTCACGTGCACTAAGAATTGCTAACGATGCAGTTCAAGTAGCTGTTATGGGTCATATTTATTTTGATCCTATACCTCTTTAAGAGAACTATCAGGAATATCACGTTCAATGTGCCAGCGTATTTTAAAATCTCAGAAGCTTCCCCTTCCAAAATGACATTCACCGATTACACGAACACCTTAATAAATATAACTGCAGGCATTGGAGTGATGTGAATCCGCACATTTTCAGAGAAGAACAACGTCCTGAGAAATTGAATGTATGGGCGAGTATCCTGTGGAAAACAATTGTGGGGCCATTATTTTATAGGGATAATTTAACTGGCGAGCAATACTTGGAAATATTAGAAAACACAATTGACCCCTTAATAATTGAAATTTTAGAAGATCATGGTAAACACCTTCAAGAACGGCTCCTAATATTTCAGCAAGATGGTGCACCACCACATTTTCAACTAGCTGTAAGGGAGTTTTTGGAACAAACGTTGCCTGGGAGGTGGATTGGAAGAAGGGGGAGTATGGAATGGCCAGCACGATCTACCGATTTGACTCCTTTAGATTTCTTTCTTTGGGGTCACCTAAGGCTCTGGTCTATAAAACACCACCTGAATCGCTTGAAGACTTTCAATGTAGAATTATCAGAGAATGCCGTGCTGGTTTTGAAAATCGACTTTATGCTTGTATGGAGGTAGGGGGCGCATATTTTGAACAATTGATAAATTAGTATTTTTAATTGTAGTTGATTTTTTGCTGTAAATACTTCTGCACTGCTGTAAATAATCTGCACTGTTTCCATTTCATGTCACAAAATTTGTTTATTGAAGAAATGTAAGTAGACATAAAACAATTTTTTCTTCTACAAAATCCTTATGTAAAACTATAAAAACCTTACGTTGCGGATGACACAATCAATTAACTGTCATTATAAAATGCAAAAACACTGACAGTAGTAGTCTTTTTTGTTTCATGGCCTACTACGACAGATTAAAATTTGTTTGAATTCCAGTTGCTTAAAGAATTTTAATTTTTTACTGCCAAACGGTGTGTCAAACAAAAAAAAGTAAGGAGCCTTTTTCTGTTTTAAATTAAACAAGGATTCTAGAAATAGTTTTTGTTTCTAAAAAAACATTGGCGTACCATTTTTTTCAATAAAATTGCCCGAAGATCTGTCCGTACGCCCGCTACTGGTGGAAGGAAAATAATATTTTTATAAAAATATGTATCTAATTACCTATTCAAAGGTTCCAAATTTCATTTAAATATCTAAAGTAGTTTTAAAGATATTAAAAAATTTGGAACTTTTGATAAACATTTTTCGAATATAGTTTATAATACAAACTGATATTATTTTGTGGTTCTCTGTCTATTGCTAATGATGTTCAAGGTTCTATCTCTTTTCAGGTCATCATTGTCAGTGAACCTTGAATCCACACCGCCGTCGTCAGTGCTCCTTACATTCCTTCACTAATAAGGGGTAACATTTTAAATAAATTAACGTTTTGTGAATTCCTCTAAATATACACCATTAGATATAAACATTAACAATATGAATATGGAGAAAGATGTTATTAAATTTATAGTATGTACTTGTATAATAGCAATAGCATCCTGTAAGTGCCCCAAAACAATAAAATATTCAATTAAAACACTTAATGATCACTATGAATATGATACTGAAAGTTTTGAAAGCGAAGTTATATCTCCGAAGAATGCAGCTTTTTCAGTCACTTTGGAAGAACACGTCACCATGTTGTGCAAACATATGTTACACATCACCAAAGAAACTCACCACTTTTATGGATGGGATGGACACATAGAAGAAATAGAACCCGGAACTTTTGAAAATCAATATTTAGACGGCCAACTTCATTTATCGAACAACTCCCTACGTGTTATTAGAAAGGGTACGTTCAAAAATATCAGTGTAACGGAGCTTAATTTATCATACAATAAAATTACAACTATAGAAGAAGGTGCCATCGAAGACTTACCTCACCTAAGCATACTGCATTTGTCTAGAAATAAAATAAAGCATT
>CAXKVY010005270.1:0-27534 GCA_964058915.1 Tetropium fuscum | reverse complement strand
AAATGATTCTTTGAAGAGCGGCGCGAGCCGACTTTGATCTCGTCAAAGCGTAGTCGCATCCTTTGACGATGGGGCATTTTTTCATTCTCATTTATGTCTGTTACAGACAATACAAGTTTCAGGAAAATAGGGACAAATATTGTATTAATTATTTTTATTGACACCACATAAAGTGACTACTGAACACATACTTGCATACTTGCATACACTGAATACATAATTGCTTATATGTCTATTTAATAGCATTGCAATTTTTTTCATATTAACTTGCTATCTTTGTTAAACTTTGGTATAAAACACGAAACAATTTTTTCTTCAACAAAATTCTTATATAACACTATAAAGGCGTACTTATTCGTAAAGAGAATCAAAAACACATCCGATCCAATAAAAATGGTGTCATTCCATTTAAAATAATGTTAGGGGCGGGGTGAGGCCAAGAGGGTGAGCTTTTTTTATACGAGTATTATACCCTCGATACTATAATTTTCTAATATTTAATGACATTAATTAATTCAGTGGTTATTAAGTATAGAGTGCGGCCCTTTTCATTGGGACACGTTGTATACATATACATATACAATACTCAAAAACGAAAAAGGAGCCACTGTTCAAAATGTGAATATTTTTTCACTGGATCAACTTTTTACTACAATTTTTTTTAATATATTGGACTATTATCTAAAGATTTAGTCGATTTTTTTGTAATCTGCTTGTGATGCTAACAGGAAAAAAAAAAAGAAAAATGCAGAAATATGTTAACATCTTTATTGTTTTAATGAAAACATTCTCAGAAATAAACCAAAATTCAATATTAATAACGTGTATGGTCTCCTCTAACTACCTCACACTTCTAAATTTCGAATAAATGGAAGAGCCAGCCGCTTCCACTCTTCCAGAACGATTTCTTCAATGTGTTCAAGGTTCCGGACTGGCTAACGCTTCTTCAATCGCTTCCCAAGTGTGTCTCAGACGTGCTCGTTTGCATTGAGGTCTGGATTGCGGGCCGGCAAATCCATAACCTTAATATTGTTGGCATTGAGGTAATTTTCTACTATTCTGGCGGTGTGTGGGCGAGCATTGTCTTATTGCAGAATGAATTATAGACCCACGTTCTCGGCGAATGGCATCACATGTGGTTCTAAAACCTCGTCTATTTACCTACGTGACATCATATACCCCACACGAATTACCACCAGCTCAGTGCGCCCATTTAAAGTTACTTCACCCCAAACCATTATGGACCCCCCTCCAAATGGAACTCTTTCGGGCGCTTTTCAGACTCTAACTCGTCCACCAATGTGATTCAAAGAGAATTTCGAATCGACAGTGAACAGCACGTTGCTCCATTGCTTCAACTTCCAATTAACATGTTCTTCACTAAACAATATTCTTGCTCCAAGATGCTCAGGGGTTAAAGGAGGTACTTTAGCTGTTCTTTATGCATGAAGCGTACGTTCGTGAAGCCTGCTACCTTTCGTTTGGGTACTTATTCTGGTTAATGTGTTCTCAACCAGCTGATTTAGGAGCATTGCAGCGATTCTACTGCGTACTCTGGTGGCCCAAAGCCATATTAAACGATCTTTTCTCAAGAAAGTTGCTCTTGTACGATGCTGGTAAGGTTGCCTTCTAACTATACCCTAAAATTGGTACCTTCTCCAGACCCTACTTATGACAGTGCGGCTGACATATAATATTAGAGCTACTTGCCGTCTTGAGTAACCCTCTTGAATTAGAGTGAAGAAGGCATAGCGTGTACTTAATAAATATTCAGATTGCTAGGATTATAGCAATCTGAATATGTTAAGTACACTATGCCTTATTGGTCTACCAAGCACAGCAACATTCATTTTGATTCTTTAATATTTGACACGGAACTACACAAGCAACTGGATAAACGCATTTTCTCTTGGTGTCTAGGTCATCTTTTCTCACGAAAGTTGCTCTTGTACGATGCTGGTAAGGCTGCCTTGTAACTATACCCTAAAATTGGTACCTTCTCCAGACCCTATTTATGACACTGCGGCTGACATTTAATATATTAGAGCTACTTGCCGTCTTGAGTAACCCTCTTGAATTAGAGTGAAGATCGCAAAGCGTGTAGTTAACAGATATTCAGATTGCTAGGATTATAGCAATCTGGATATCTTTTAAAACACACTATGCCTTCTGGGTCTACCAAGCACAGCAACATTCATTTTGATTCTTTAATATTTGACACGGAACTACACAAGCAACTGGATAAACGCATTTTTCTCTTGGTGTCTAGGTCATCTTTTCTCACGAAAGTTGCTCTTGTACGATGCTGGTAAGGTTGCCTTCTAACTATACCCTAAAATTGGTACCTTCTCCAGATCCTATTTATGACAGTGCGGCTGACATTTAACATTAGAGCTACTTGCCGTCTTGAGTAACCCTGTTGAATTAGAGTGAACAAGGCATAGCGTGTACTTAACAGATATTCAGATTGTTAGGATTATAGCAATCTGAATATCTGTTAAGTACACTATGCCATCTTGGTCTACTAAGCACAGCAACATTCATTTTGATTCTTTAATATTAGACACGGAACTACACAAGCAACTGGATAAACGCATTTTTCTCTTGGTGAAAAAAAGACTCATTCAGTTTTTGTTGTTCCGATAAAAAAACTGTTGATAGAAATAAATGCTTTGCTGCAAATTATTAAACTGGAATATGTGTACTAAGTGGACACAAAGTTTTATCTTTGTACTTGAAATATTTTATCGCTGTTCGAGTGTGTTAGTTCTGGAGATTATTACTCGCCTTTTAATCAACGAGTTAGTTAGTAACATTTTTCCATCGACTTTATATCTAATTAAAAGGAGAAATTCATATTTTAAAAGTTGTGTGGTGTGAGGTCTACTTACTTGTTGCTGCTGCAGTTTACGGACACCAACTAACTAAATCTTCTGTTATACTACAAGACAAGGCGCAGCTAAGACTACTAATCAGATACAACTAACATTGAGATGAAAATATCATTTAATTTTCATGTTTATAAAACATCACTGGTAGGTGCAAAAACATTACGTAATAACCAGTAACTATAAAATACGGTAATATGGAATTTCCAATGATTAAAATCACATCATGAAAAATATTATAATTAGCTAAATTAACTGTAGTAACAGGCATAGTATAATAATATGCATGTAACGGTGTACAAGGTTATAGTGATAATTTTTTTATAGCTACTACTATCGGTATCGATTATTGTTGCTTGAGATTTCTCATATTCGTGAATTATGTTTTTGACAATGTTGGTTAATAATGAAAAAGAGCAGTTACTATTTAATAAATATTTTATTTCTTCTATACATTATTTTCTAAAAATGGTAGTTGTTAATTTTGTTAGCAAACCTCAAATTGGATTCAGCATTCCAAAAAATATATAGAATGGAAGAAATCAAAGCTATTTTCATTGTTCATTGACATTTATACCATATGCATAGAGTATATTTTCGCCATTTTCACCTGTAATAAATATAAAAATTGAATATATAAAATATATTAACATTAGTTTTAATAATTTAAAATAAAATATTGATCTTGTAAATCAAAAATAAGAAATTCTTTTAAAGCTTCAAATGAAGGGAAGCTCCTATCTTTAACCTCCAAAATTAAAATTTTAATAAACTGCCCCTTGTTTTGTATTTTAACATTTGTATAGAAATTTAAAATTTTTTAAATCATTAATTTTTCTATTTTTAAATCACCCCTCATTAGGAATAATTTTATTCATACAAACCATCATTACTTCTAAAATTAGAGGATTATTAAATTATAACTTTTGATTTTCCTATATTTTATTTTTAATTATAATTGGAGGCATGTTAATTTTATTTATTTATATAACAAGAATTGCTTCTAATGAAAAATTTAAATTTTCACCTAAATTAATATTAATTATAATAATTATAGTATTTATAACTATTATATTAACAACAATTGATTTTTATTTTATAAATTCAATTATATCTATATATAATACCATAAACGAAAGCTTAATTAAAAATACTAATTTCTCTATAAATAAATATATATATTATCCAACAAATTTATTTTTTATAATTATTATTTATTTACTAATTACTTTAATTATAATCGTCAAAATGAAAAGTAAAAAAAAAATAATTACGGCCCATTACGACAAAAATTTTAATGAAAACACCAGTTCGTAAAACTTCCCTTTTAATTAAAATTTTAAATAATTCATTAATTGATTTACCAACACCTTCTAACATTTCAACTTTATGAAACTTTGGATCTTTATTGGGAATTTGTTTAATAATCCAAATTATTACAGGCCTATTCCTACCAATACATTATTGTCCAAATGCAGAATTAGCCTTTAATAGAATAATTCATATTTGTCGTAATGTAAATTATGGCTGATTAATTCGAACTATTCATGCTAACGGAGCATCATTTGTTTATATATTCATATCGGATGACGAATTTATTATAGATCATATTATTCAATCAATTGAAACTTAATTAATTGGAGTAACAATTTTTATTTGTAGTTATAGGAACTGCTTTCTTAGGATATGTATTTCCATAAGGACAAATATCCTTCTGAGGAGTAACTGTTATTACAAATTTATTGTCAGCAATTCCTTATTTAGGATCAATAATTATTCAATGAATTTGAGGAGGATTTTCAATTGTTAATGCAACCTCAACTCGATTTCTTACCCTTAATTTTTTACTACCTTTTATTATTTTAGCCTTAATAATTATTCATTTAATGTTTCTCCACCAAACAGGATCAAGTAATCCTTTAGGCACAAAAAGAAACATTGACAAAATCCCCTTCCATCCTTATTTTTCATGGAAAGATATTATTGGATTCTTAATTATATTATCTATTTTATTAATATTAACTTTGATTAATCCGTATATATTAGGAGACCACGATAATTTTATCCCTCCTAATCCTTTAGCTACACCTGTTCATAATGATATTTTCTTTTTGCTTATGCAATCCTACCATCACTTCCCAATAAATTAGGAGGAGTAATTTCCTTAGTTCTTCCAATTGCTATCCTATACACTATACCTTTTACTAACAAAAAAAATTCAAAGACTACATTTCTACCCCATTAATAAAATTATATTTTAAATATTATTAACAATTATCATCCCTCCAACTTTAATTGGAACACGACCCGTAGAATATCCATATATTTGATTAGGACAAATTTTAACTTTTCTTTACTTTTCTTATTTTATTATTAACCCTATTTTAGCTAAAATATGAGATAAAATTATCTTTATCTAGTTAATGAACTTGAATAAGTATATATTCTGAAAATATAAAATAGAAATGATAATTTGCTATTAACTTACTACTAAAATTTATTAACTTATTAAAAAAAATTAAAATTAATAATTTTAATCTAAAAAAATAATAACAAATTTAAAGAAACAGATAAATACCTTTTTCAAGCCAAGCCAAATATATTAATTTATTATAACGAAACCGAGGTAAAGTACCTCGAACTCAAATTCATAAAAATCTTATAAACCCCAATTTAATAAAAAATTGCCAAGATATTAAATTTACACCTAAAAATAGTTAACAACAAATGCTAAATTAAATGTAAGTATGAATAATTAAATAATTAATATAAAAAAATTAAATTAAACGAGGTACTTACTCGGTCACTTTATTTCACCAAATATAAATCCCAGAAACATTCGAATGGATTTTATCATTATAGCCGATCGTATCAACATCGTCCTCGCCGTTTTCTTATACCCTATTTACAGCTTAGTAGTAAACTTCTTCCGCCAAATAAAATAAGAATCAAAATAAAATAAAAGCAGGGACATTGTCCAAACTTTAATCCAGCCCCCACTTGACGTCAAACGGCAGGCGATAAGCGAAACCCTTGTCGGATCCTTTATTTTGCCTTCACGTCGGGGCTGAAAGAAAAGTGGAACTTCGAGTCCGTTGATCTGAATGAGAAGAATATTTGTTAGGTTTAGGAAGAGCTCTGGTTTTAGTGAGCGTGGCTGTTTAGGAATAAGGATATAAAGGCCATGGTTGTGCTTATGTAATCTTATCGGCAGAAGTTATTTTGACGTTATGGTGGGATTTATTGCGAATTATGTGATCCAGTGGCCTCTGACCGAGAGTTTCGGTGGATAATTTGGTTTTTAAAGTTATTGTTCGGGTTTGTTTCAAACGCATAATATCTAAGGCAATTTTCTCATTTATATTATTATAGTCTACATTAATCCCATTTCACACAAGTCTGTATTCACTATGGTCCTGGAACTGGAAATCCACATTCATTGTTACATGTTTTATTCATTTGCGCTCAATATCTATACTTCCTACGCTGTCAAAAAGTTTAGAAAAAGTCATGGAAATGCAGTTAACTTCCTTTGTAAATTGTAATAATATTATTCCTATTAATAAGGACTGTGTACAGTTTTTCTACAGCACTTTCGGATATTACTGACGATATTTTCAATGTCTATGATAAGCCTTATTCCTATCTTTCCACAGTTCTTATTTTACCGGACTTTACCAAGGCTTTCGATATGCTTAATTATGAGGTAGTTACGTTACATATATAATACTTGAAAACATAGTATCGAAAACTATTAGTGACACGTCCGGAGTACCACGGGGAGTTATATTTGGGCCCCTCCTGTACTCCTCCTATAAATACATTGAATTGGGTTAAATCTATAACATCATATATATGCGGATGACACGCAATATTACTAATATTTCACTCAATCTGACGTTGGTCTGGAAAAAATTAATATCAATAACGGCTTAACTAAACTTCTAATTTCTTCAAAAGATCATTTACAAAAAATTATCTTGACTTGGCAACCTTCAGTTATCAATTGATAATTGATCCTATTGAAGGTTCTACCAAGAAGCTAGGTCTAATACTTGATCATAAACTAATACTTAAAACCCACGTAACTTATATTGTTGTGCGATTTCCTGATACTCTCAAAATTAAATTGTTTTGGACTTAGACGTAAGCATAAAATCTCACAGAAACTGAAATCATACTATTTTCTCTTATCTCCAGATTTAAACGTCTGATACAACTTATGCAATTTTCCATTTATATGGAAATTTATTATTAGTTAAAGATTTGTTAAAAATAATATTTATATGGAGTTTCAATCAAATTATGACAGCAGGACTTTAAGAAAATTGCTAGAATCTCGTCAGGTCCCGGATTATTTCCACCATTCAACTTAATAAATGTATCCAAAATTTGTCGACTGATACGATATTAAAGTTGTTATATACAAATTGGTAAAATGTATAGTAATGTGGGATCGTGGGACGCCGATGAACCGGCGTCCCACATGCCGGTTCAGAAACACTACCAAAATAGTCAAAAAAAAGAGGTTACAAATAGATTTATTATCGCTTGCAACTTTATTATTATGAAGTTTTCTATAGGAATTGTTTTAATACTTTTATCAGCTAAAAATGACAACAATTTTCTACATCTTCTTTAATATTATCTTCAGTTTTGCTAACATTCCTTACAATCGTTTTTACTGCTCTTTTAATTTTTTTCTTTCATTCAGAAAACTGTACATAATTTTCTACATTTAGTCCAGTCAACGAATGGCTCAAAAAGGAGTGTACAGTGCGTGAGAGAACATACTAATAGTCCTGACGCCTAAGAAGGTGAGCCGACGGGGACGACACAAAGAATATCCAAAGGGGGGACGACACAAAGAATTTGGGTTTTGCGCTTATATGTCGAACACGGTGCGTCGCGTCGTAAGAAAAAATTGTCTCATACGAAATTAAATCTATTGAAATTCTCTACAACCTTAGTTTTATAACCTTTTTTGAATTCGCAACCGTTTTCGAGCGACACGCACCGGAAAAGTAAAAATTTTCGAAAATAAGATGTAAGAATGTACCTCACATTTTCTTCAAACATTCCCTCCCATACATCGCATAATGTTTTTCGACAATTTTTTTATCCATAGCGGATGTTTATCTCTCAAAATATTTTAAGTAGGTACATTCACGATCAACAATGTTTTACAAATATTTCTTGTGTGTTAAAAATAAATCTTTTCAAGATTGTTTTAAGGACGTCCTAAAAATAATCAATTTACTGAGTATATCAATATATCAATTTTAGTATATTTAAAACCACACCTTTTTTAATGTAATTTCTCTTGTGTTGGTGTGAGCCCCATGTAAATTACCTCATATAAATTTAAAAAAATAAACTTCACAATACTTTATACATAAAACATAACAAAACATAAACATACATACCAATAAATTTTTCGGTTTGATTCTACCTACTTCTTTTTGCTGAAAATATTGCCCGCAGCAGAGAAAACCCGTTCTGAAGGCACAGAGGTAGCGGGTACGCAGCAATATATATATATATATATATATATATATATATATATATATATATATATATATATATATATATATATATATATATATATATATATATATATATATATATATATATATATATATATATATATATATATATATATATATATATATATATATATATATATATATATATATATATATATATATATATATATATATATATATATATATATAAGAAATAACGGTAACTAATGTTTGACACTTACTTCAGGTCGTCCATCAAAGACAATGAACATTTGCTTCGAGACAAGCAGAAGATCACCAATTCCGATTCTCAGGTCCTGAGCAAAAGCACTGCACGGATTTTACAAAAGATTTGAAGAATATGAATTTGATTTGAATTGATTTGATTTGAATGAAGAATATGATTTTACAAAAGATTTGAAGAATATGAATTTAATAAAGGTTTCGATTGAATTTCTTGTCGAAGAGTGGTTGAAAGACGTGTATGCGATGAATTTGCAGAAGAAAAATCCCTGTATGTTAACGCGAAACAGTGTCATAAAGTTATCGACGGAAAAGTTGTTTCAACAATTGTTGAAGACTTGTCTTGCGAGGAGCATGAGGGGGTTGACACAAATTGTGTATCTTGTTTGCAATGCAAATCAAGATTCAAACGTCGTCATAAGATGTTCAGATACTTATATTCTTGTAATAATGCTTGCAAACATATGAGATACGTAAAAATGGCAAGAAAGATTTTTATGTTGTCGTTTCGAATTCTCAGCACTATGTTGGTGTAACGAAATTGTATGCACACTTGGGTCCCGATCTATGCCAGTCGCTACCTGGGTTACATGCTTTGACCGGTTGTGATTTCCATCCATCTTTTTTCAGAATTTCATGAATTTATGAATTTCAGAATTTAATAATTTTGCAAAATTCAAAGGAACACCAGTTAGCTTTTGCAAAGATTGGGAATTTGAATCGAGTCATTGACGACGTGGTTTTCGAAGAAATCTAAGATTTCGTATGCCAAATGTACAGAGTGTATGCTTGAAATGTTAAATGTTAACGCAGTGATCTAGTGTGTAAGATTTTCGTGAAAAATGCAACACATTTCGATGGATCGACCATTCCCCCAAGGCAACAAGTTTTGCGAGTAACCTACATCGCAAATATTTGGAGTAATGCGCACTTGAAAAAACGAAGCTAATAATTACCCATGAACGCCACTGATAGTTACGTAACCACGTCAGATGCTTCCCAGCTATACTGAGTATCTAAATTACCCTTATAATCCTGTAGTTTTGGTGAAAAAAGAACACAGTACACTAATATCTATTTATTCTAAAAAATGTATTTCCAAAAGTTATTATTAATTGATTATATATATTATCCTATAGGTAATAACAGAGACAATGAAGCGAAGCAAGTATACTTTTATTCATTTTAAATCTTACCTTGCGCCGTAGTATAAACATTGAAGTTAACGCCAAATAGTTCGGGGATAAATTTTACACATTTAACAGATTTAACTGGACGACTATTGTAAAGTCTTGAAATTTTATTGTTTGTTGCCAACTGTCGGTCATTAAAGTCGATAGTGGACCACTATTTCCACTGAAATTCGGTCCATTTCGGAGCTTTTGTCAAATACTCTTTTGTCATCATTCGGGCACGTGCATATCCGAAAATGCCTTTAGAAACATAAAATAAAATTAGTTTGTCTATGGATTTAGTTAAATAGGTACTATTTTAGTTTCACATGTTTTCGGAGAACCGAAACTGTTTGAGAACGATGAAAAAGTTTTATGCTTTTCTATTATAGATAGACTTATTATAAAAAAAAATTATAATAATAAACTTATACACAATTGGATTTGTAATAGTTTTGCATGTAGGATCACTATTCCATATTTACTTACTCTTCTTTAAATATAGATATCTACCTATACTTTTACATTAACATATTTCTTATATTTACATTATATTATATATTTTGAAGAAATTTCCTAAACAATTATTTTATTTTAGGTATATAATATTCAGTAATAAAACTGTATATAAAATCATCGACCAACAAGAAACATTATGTACCTACATTGGCGGCAGACATGTTAAGTAGGTAGTTAACATCTTATTAAGAATTACTTTATTGGAAGAGCAGTATGCAAATGTAAAATAGTGGATATAATAAATAACAAAAATAAACATCTTAAAGTGTTCACTTTGTGTCTATTTAAAAATAGTAAATGTCATTAACCCATAATTTATCACAACTAAACTAAAGGTCAGCCCTGAAATCACATAATGTTAGAACGATATTGAATTTGCTTTAAACCGTGAAGATGTAACCATAACCTGGCCAACAACTGTCAACAATTATACCAACATTGACCGATTATTGCCCATAAAGACATTCCCTTGTTCTCCTTTGTCAGAGAAGTAATTTATAATCTTCCCCACTTTGTCCATTGTTCTCTTTAATGGCTTTATTACTGAATTTTTTGTTCAAGTCAAGCTGTATCTGCGTGCAGGCTTTTCAGTATAAAGTAAATATATAATGTACAGGATGTTTCTTAAAATTGACACTTCCTTTTCTCACTCTTATCCTCTGCTGATTTAAGTAACCCAAAAAAGTAGTAGATTCGATTTTTGATGAATTTTTATATTCTGAAAAAAATATTAAAAATCCCAAGAAACTACAGGGTCGAAAATAAAATACGATTTTTGTACAATAGAACAACCTATATATTGTCAGATAAAAAAATGTCCTAAATTTTCTGAATCCAAAAATATATAATTATTATCTAATTACTCCACTTGTTCTTGAGTTATTGCTCTTAATTAATCACGAGTGTCAAGTATAAAACAGAAAACATAAGTTTGTTAAGGAAATTTTAATCATACATCATTAGAAATATTTTTAAATACCAGATACCAGATCAAAAGTTAGTAGTAAAAAATCGTTATTTATATTAGGTACTTTGCAGTTCAAAAAAGCCAATTATGATATCATTAATAATTCTAAATTACTTGGTAGTTTAGACAGAAATTCCATGGTGGCTGTTTTCAAAAGCCAACCAAAATTATTTCTAAAAATATCAATAGTAAGACTGTTAACAAAAAATCCTGTTTGGTTTTCAGTTTTTTCAAGAAAATAATTTCATTCCAAAAAGAAAGTGCGTACGAGGTGGAAAAAATGTAATAACAGACTAGATCACTCAAGTTTTTCTTTTCTAAAAGTATTGTTAAAATATACAGGGTATTTCTCTGTTATGTATATTTGACAAGGTATTCGAGGCTATAACTACATATAAATTATTTTTTATGCTAAATAATAATCTATCTCGACATTAGTATGGATTTTATCGAGAACGCTTAACTGTTACGGCACTCTTGCCTGTGTACAGCGATTTCTCTAAAGCCTTCGACAAGGTTCACCATGATACCTTGTTGATACAGTTGGAGAATTTTGGTGTACATAGAAATCTACTTAGGTGGATCCAATCATATGTGGAGAACAGAAGTCATCAGGAACAGAAGGTTCTCACCTAGGACCTCTGATGTTTTCCATTTTTATACGTGGGGTCAGCGGGGTAATAATGCTTTAATTCATAATTTTGTTCCCTGTATGATGATGATATTAAAATTTAGTCAGTAATAAAAAATGTCATTGCAAGATTTAGATAGATTATTTACTTTCTGTTCCCTTCTTAGACTTACTTCACTTAAATATTAAAAAATGTCTTACAATATAATTTTCTCGAAATTCTACAATTATTCTGAATTATCAATATCAAATTAATAATCTCACTCAGGAATGGGCACAAGTAGTAAGAGACTTTGGCGTACTGTTGGACAGTAAACTGTCATTCCCATATTCCATATGATATTAAAAAAATCATCATTAAAAAATCATAAAGAAATCTAGGATTCATAATGCGTTTCTCTTAGAAAAAAGAAACAAAAACACAACAAACGAACGACTTTTTCTAAACAAATTCTAAAGTTTGGTATGAAAATGTTCCACTGGAAATTAATAAGATATCTACGTGAAGCAAAAATTCTGCACCTAAAATTTGCCTTGACATCACAAATTATAAAATTACCGAGCATTCAAACCGTGTCAGTATAGTTTCCTATTGAGCCAACGCAGGGGTAAGTAACCAACAACTTATAAAAATCACCGGACACTCATCATCATCATCATCAATTACACCCTACCTCCAAATTGATCCAACTAGTCGATAATTTTGTTTGGATGTAACGCAGACAGAAGCTGCAAACCTCAGGGGTATTTTATAATATCTAATTCTGTTCTTTAGTCGATCTTCCTCGAATTTAGTAAAATATACATGGATAGGGGGCACAATAAAATGAAAACGAAAGATTTAGAATGTAGCATATAACACAGAATGCCACATATAACATTATGATTCAGACAATAATTAAGTATCCTGTATCGTGTCTGGATGCTTTACTAATAGCCCGTAAAGGGTTATATTAATAATAACATTTAGCACATAGATACAAAGCCGCAACATGCCTTGCCTGTCGGCGGCTGTGTCTTGCCTATGTCGACAACTAATTCAAATACTATTTTATTAAACACCATACCAAATAGAAAAGCTTTGTAATAATTTGTCTTTGCATGACTCATAAAACATGATTTGCTCTATTTCAACTGTGACCCTCTCTAAAAGTGTATGCCCTCAAAGTGGTCCCCTCTAACATTGAATCCTAAATACGCCTCTGTAAAGTAACTTACGAGCCTCGAATAAAACAAGTCAAAACGAATATAAATTCGACATGTGTGGAAACTGAAGAAGAGAATATTGAAATCAGTACACCAAACCAAACAATTTATAACAACTGTGATTTTAATATTTGTTCATTCCATTAATTGTATAAATAAAGATAATTATTGTTGCTGTTCGTTCACTTATGCTGTCGTTAATTCATCGTGCCAAAAAACACTCGAGCTTTATTTTATGGATAAATTTATTTTTAACTGAAAATTTTGCCAGCCAGTAATTATCCTCGAAAAACTGACATTTGACAAAATCCGTCGACCTCCGGTCTCGCGATTTTTTATTTTAGTTATAAAATCACTGGTTGGGAAAATTATTTCGTTACAAAGAAAAATTTATCACATATAAAAAATAGCTCTTGTGGTTTTACTGTTGACAAAAAATGTGTAATACGATTTATGGGGTTGAAAAATTAAAGCTCAGTTTACACTGCGCAACTTATTTAACGCACAACCAAAAAGTTAACTCAAATTTGACGTTATGTATTTTCGACAATTTTTGTTCGTTTTGGTCGATTTTTTTTTCAAATTGTAGGTTTTTCTCTTAGGAATATCACTGTCTTAGTTGTTTTGGTAAAACGAATGATTTTGATATTATACCAGGTGCTATAAAAATGTTATGTTTTTTTCCGAAATTTCGAAACGTCCTGTGGGCTATACAAGGTATTGCAAGTTATTACAATTATAGCCAATTTAAAGCCTCATGTTTTTTCTACATTTTCTTTTTTTATTCATTTGTTTATCTCTGTTACTTCATGAAATACACCGTTTTGAAACACCATATGCTTTTATTCACATGAAATGCATTTATCGGACAACTCAAACAGCTAGCAAGCTATGGAAATCGAGGATTACACGTCATAAACTGACAACTGTGTCATTAGTTTTTTGTTGACAGTCCAGCAATAATTAGTGAATAATGGAACGCCAAACCAGAAATGTAACTCGTGATGAATGTGTTGAGGCAGCTACATTACATGGTGAAGGGTGGGTCCCAACAACCGCATAGCTGGAAGGTTGGGAGTGTCTCACACAACTATAGCGAGAGCAATTCAAAGGTACGCGGAAACAGGAGAACATTCCAGACGGGCCGGTCTGTAATATTCTCCAGACGTAGATCTCGTGTTACCTCTGCTATCCAGGATCGCTTTTTAAGAGTAAATGCTATAAGACAACGATTTATAACTGCAACACATTTAAGAGCACAACTTCAAGACGCAGGTGGTCCACTCATATGCGTTCAAACTGTACGCCGACGACTGAGGGAGGCAAATTTAAGACCCAGGATTGCTGCTCGAGGACCCGCATTAACAGTAGATCATCGAAGAGCCAGATTGAATTTTGCCAATGAGCATGTTAATTGGATGGAAGCAGATTGGGAGCGTATTCTTTGGACTGATGAGTCAAGGTTCAGTTTGTATAATTGTGACAGACGTAATCGCGTCTACCGAAGACCCGATGAGCGATACAGTCAATGCAATTTTTTGCACACAACTTTATATGGAGGTGGATCCGTCATGGTGTGGGGCGGAATATCTTTGACTGGACGAACGGACTTGGTAACTGTGAATGAAAATCTCAATTCTGACAGATACATCACAAACATTCTTGAAGCACATGTTTTGCCTTATGCCCCCTATATAGGACCCAATTTTTTACTTATGCGCGTCCCCACACGAGTCTTATCGTGAGAAATTATCTTGAAGAAGTAGGAATTGATCACATAGACTGGCTAGCCCGTAGCCCCGACCTTAACCCCATTGAACATGTTTGGGATTTTATCGGTCGGTGGTTACGAAGTGAGGGACGACAACCCCAAAATTTACAAGAATTGGAAGGACGCCTAGTCGAATTATGGAATGGCCTAGATCAGAACCTAATCAGAACTTTGGTTTTAAGTATGAACCAAAGATGTCGGGAGGTCATTCGCGGAAGGGGTGGAAACACCAGATACTAATTCTCTATTTACTTTTGTTTTGTTTCCTGTTATTCGTTGTTTTATTGATTAAAGCAATCCATTTTTCTAGGTATGTTTTTTGAGTTTTTGTCCTTTTAAGACCTTTTTCTCTTCTAAAACACCTTGCATCTCTCAATAAATTATAAGATATCAAGGAAAACAGAACGCAAAATGAGGCATTGAACCAGTATAATGAGTAATGAATAATGAGCACTTGACAAAAAAGAAAGTTAATAAATTTAATAAAAATCACGTCAACTCAAAAATTGGATATTTTATGAAGTAACAGAGATAAACAAATGAATAAAAAAAGAAAATGTAGAAAAAACATGAGGCTTTAAATTGGCTATAAGTGCAATAACTTGCAATACCTTGTATAGCCCACAGGACGTTTTGAAATTTCGGAAAAAAACATCACATTTTTATAGCACCTAGTATAATATCAAAATCTTTCGTTTTACCAAAACAACTAAGACAGTGATATTCCTAAGAGAAAAACCTACAATTTGAAAAAAAAAATTGTCCAAAACGAACAAAAATTGTCGAAAATACATAACGTCAAATTTGAGTTAACTTTTTGGTTGTGCGTTAAATAAGTTGCGCAGTGTAGTTTATGAAGAGTGATTTTAAATTTGAAGGTGATTTGATTTAATGAAATATTTACAGAAATATACAAAACTGTATCTTCTTTACAAGATAGCGGCACCGGCTCACAATAAATTTTCTCGAAATTTATATATTCAATAGTAAGCCCACGTAAACATCCTCACCATATATATCAAAACTTTTTTTCTTAATTTAATTTTTTTAAATTTCAACACAATTTATTTTTTTTAATTGGGCTTCCTCGACTGGGCTAATATGTTGGCATAATTTAGGGATTATAACAGGAGATACTAAATGAATACAATATATAAAAATTTATTAATAGTCACCTGGAAATCGCATTTATACTAATTTCCTGAAATAGTGCAGACTAATTGGACATTTTATGTTTTTGTTCCTCAGGCTAGTAAATATTTTTAGGGTGTGGTTTTATCGGTCACCATTTTAATGTGGTTTTGATTGTCAAATAATTAGATTTGTTCTCAGAATGATAGATCTGTCACTTGTTAACACCAAACAAATTCAAAACGATTATCTACAAATTTATGTACAATCACCCGAAAACGTAATTAGTCAAATAAGTAGATTCGTTCAAGGAATGATAGATCTATCTATCAACTTGTGAGATGGTTCTTGCGAAACACACTGGAAACGTAGCAATATAAAAACATTCCTGGGAAACTAACTGGTTCTCCCGGAAGACCTTGGCATGTACACGGCATGTGTACATCGTGTTCACATAGACAAAAGTAATTGTGACAAAACGCTGGTCCTGCTTCCTTTGCAGACCTTATGCCATGTACACATGTTTAAACAGACAAAATAATTATGACAAAACTGGTCCTTCTGGGCAGACCTCATTCCATGTACACATATTTAAGAATACGAACTTAAGCAAAAAATGGAAAAAAATAGCAAAAAGTGTGATAAGGTTCTGAAACAATTACTATTCCTTTATTTTGGATACACGTGTTATAAATTTAAATGCATATATTTAAAGACACTTATGTTAATCTGATATAAAAAATAATTCCTGGGATTGAATTTCATAATCAGAGGATTTCGTTTGGTGACAAATATTTATTATGGTGACAAAAAAATGTATTCCCATTTTTATAATACTCAAGTTATTTGTGCAATTAAAATAAATCACTTAACGTCCCTTCCAGCTTTTTAGACTTTTTAAGGAAGTTCCCTATTTTTTGCGGTAGTTAACTGAGGGTATAGATGACAACAAATAACGGTCAGAAGTACAAATGGGACGATGTCGGTTTATTAAACCAGCATAAATGTAAGTATTTTTATGGTTAGTAGAAAAGGGATAAAAAGCGGTAAATTTTTAGTGCTTATAAACCCTATTATTTCGTCAAACGGCACAATTTTATAGTTTGTATCTATTCCAAGTAAAGAAACTACGAAAGTTTTGTTATATAATAATCTCAGTGTGTACCTAGTTTTTTTTTAGGTCAGAGTATTTATCATAAGATATAGGCATCTGTGATAAAAAAGTACGAAAAATTGTTGTACGTCATAAATTTTGGTGTTATAAAACCACCTCTCAAAAATAGTTGGGTAATATTAAAATGACGTTATGCAATAACTATTTATGTAACCAGTTGGGAAAAGTACTATTTTGTGTAACGAGCAGATTTCTGCGAAACGAGCGCTGGCGAGTTACGCAAAAGGATGTGAGTTACACAAAATAGTGTTTCCCAATGTGTTTCATTCAAGATTTTTTCTAATTTTAACCTATTTTATATTTTAGGAGAAGAAAACTCTGAATTTTATAAGATTAAAAACAATCCAGTAGGTTGTAACAGTGTGACGTTATGAAGCCGTTAACACTATTTTTACGACTGCTGTAGTAACTCTCAAAAAATGACGGTGTACTGGAGACTATTAAGCTTCATATGTTCGTTATTTTTCACTGTAAAACAAAATAAGTATAAACCATTATGTTGTAAAGCTCAAGTTCTATTAAAGAAATAATAAATTTAAAATTAATTGAAACTAGTGTTTCCGACATCTCCGAAATATCTGATCATCATCTTATATCTTGTATGCTAGATATAAGTAAAATTAAAATTAAGCCGTTCATGTATATCTTTCGAGATATAAAAAATATTAACCACGATAATCTTTTTAATGATTTTTGTACCCTTCCAACTGGGGAATTGTATTATTTAAATAATATTGAATTTGTGCAAAAGTGAATTTAGTGTTAACGAAGAAACTATTGAATTCTACAATAATAATATCAGATGTAATACCGGTACTTTCACCTTTAAAATGGTTACCGAATATCAAATATACCTAGCACTAAAATCTGTTAAATCTGAGGCAGTTGGTGTCGACGGTATTGGAGTTGGACTGCTTTTATATCTGTGTCCGTATGTTCTGCCGCTGTTAACGCATATTATCCATTGCTGTTTTGAGAATGATGTTTCTCCATCTCTTAGGAAAAGTTCTAAAATAATACTTAATAACCAAAAACTAATAATGTCTCAGATTTAACAGACCTAAGACCAATCAGTATATTACCAGCTATGTCTAAAGTAAGTGAAATAATTATGAACCAACAAATTAGGGAGCACGTGGCATTGAATAATATATTACCTTCAAATCAGTCTGGTTTTCGCAAAGGGTATATATAGTACGACAAGCTCATTGCTTAAAGTAGTAGATGATATTGGTCAGTCATCAGACAATAATGACATTACTATATTAGTATTACTAGATTATAGTAAAGCATTTGATCGCATAGATCAACGGCTACTGCTGGCAATATTACCTTACTTTGGATTTTGTCCAAAATCAATTGAGTTAATGAAACAATACATTACTGGCAGTTACTGTTACTGTTACTGAAAGTTGCTGTTAATAATAAAAACTCCGATATATTACAAGTAAGTCAAGGTGTCCCACAAGGATCGATATTGGGCCCTCTCATGTTTATTTTATACACAGCTGAGTTTCAAAATGCTCTCAAGACTTGCAAATCACATTTTTATGCTGATGATACTCAGCTGTATTATTCATTTAAAGAAGATGATATTGAAAATGCTTGTAACCGAGTTAATCGAGATTTATCATCACTCATTGAGTTATCAAATGGTTTTTGTTAATCAATAAATTCGTCGAAATCCAAAGTAATGATATTTGGTAGGAAACAAGCAAGAGAAAGGCGTGTTAAACGGGTTTATATTAATATAAAAAATGACCACCTTGAAGTATCAAACGTATCAAAAAATCTAGGTCTATATTTAGACTCAAAATTTAAATTTACAGAACATATTAACCATATTATTAAGAAATCTTTTGCTAATCTAAACTTAATTTACGCAAGTAAGGATATGTTAACAAACAAAGAAAACAAAAAGGTTGTTATGTGAAGCTCTTGTGTTGTCGCATATAAATTATGCCTCAATTGTATATTACCCTTTCCTACGTCAAGTCGATGCCCAGCGATTACAACGGTTACAAAATAGTTGTATTAGACTAAGTGGAATTAGAAAATACGAATCGGTGTCCTCGAGTCTGAGGGAAACTGGTTGGCTTAATATCAAAACTAGAAACTTTTTCCACAGCTGTTGCTTTTTTCACAAAATGCTATTAACTAAGTCACCCCCTTGTACAATAAAATTACCTACAGAACAGATGTGCATAACATTAATATAAGGCACAAATCAACGCTTACCATCCCAAAGCACAAGACCAAAGAATTTCGTTCTGGATTCTCATATCGCATAGCTTCTCTTTACAACTCCATTTCTGATGATCTCAAGATACTGCCATACACAAGATTTAAGATAAAAAATGCTTTTTACAAAACATAATACGTAATATATAGTTTTAGTTAAAGTTTTATCATATAGGTTGTTGCTGCGTCTAAAATGATTAAATTAACTAATTGCTTATATATTAACCTATAACTAAATTAATTAAGTCTAGGTTGCATGAATACATTTTCTTTTTCTGGGTTGTGTGGAAGAACAGAGGACTTTTAAGATTCTCTGCCCTTTATACCTCAATTGTATATAATTATAATAAATTAAATCACTTATGTAATTTGGGTTATAATAAAAACGATTATTGTTATTATTATTATATATAGGATATTCCATTTTTTAAAAAAAGGTTATTTATTCAAGAACTCGAACAAAAATTAATTTTTTTCATAGCAGAAAATAAAACTAATTAACATATTTTTTAGTGAAAACAAACTAAAAAAACATGCTTTAAAGGGAAACTGAAAAAAAAAAGTAAAAAAAATAGATAAAATTTTTTAACTTAAACGTTTTTATTTAAATCCTCAGTTGTTCTAAAAACTACAAAATAATTAGGACACAAACCTGGACCTTCTTGAGATTCTAACATTTTCTGACATTTGGTTTTTAAGCACCCCACGTTATTTTTTCTTAGAAAATGTCGGGAAACCGAGCTAAAAAGTAAAAAATAATGTTTAACTCATTTTAACTCAATCTAATGAAATGCTTTTTACTGTGTTTAAAATAAGAATAAAGTGATTGACAAAAAACATTCTACTGTAAAAAAGCGTGGAATGCATGATCCCAGCCAGCCTTCCGTATATTTTACGACTCAGACAGCAGCCATAGAAAATTAATGGCGGAATCCAATATCTCATTTGGTGGAAGAGATACGGTCAATTAAATAGCCGATTAACGATATAAATTGCAAGGGACATCGAAGAGTATCTTGTCGGCGGCAATAAGATCCAGAATTACTCGGTAAGAGTAGTTATGAAGGGCGCTAAGGTTAAATTTACTAACCAAGGGTCCATTCTATACGCCTTCGTGTAGCCCTCGGTGTCTATTACGAAACTGTTCAAGTACACTTAGCTCACGTGTAACACTATTCTCGGGAACGATTGGCTTATTAAGTCGAATTAATACGTTTCCGCCTTGAAATGACTCAGAATACGATCAACGGTTTCTACTCTATCTAACTATTCTATCGCTTCTGCTTCAGATTATGATCAGCATAAGTTATAATCGATTTATTTTGAAATGGTTTACTTTGTCAAAAAATGTATGATGCCTATTTCTTGAGTATAGTCTATTTGGAAATTAAAGAGAGTAATACCACCCTGTAATCAGAAGCGGCCACGCCCGTGGTACTATGTTTTTTGAATTTTATGGCGGCGTATGACATTCGAAGAGAAAAATACAGGAGAATATCACGAATATATTGTTACGCCAGTGGGTTCGTATAATAAGTGGTAACGCCAATAATAAAAATACACTTTATAACTTGTAAACTCAACAAGTCACAACTATTTATAATGATAACTTGTTGTTTTTTCTTGTCTCTAAGAGCGTGGTCTTTAATATGAAAAATAATGTTAACATTTATTTTTTGCCGTGTATACCTACATATTTGTATAACATTAGATATAAAAAACAGTAATGCTATAATAATATAGCTGTTTTCAAGATATTTTTTTTGAAAATTACATCTATTATATTTATCCTGTAATGTTTCAGAATTTAATATCAATCTTCATCAACATCGTTTTGGACATCTTCTTCCGTATCTTCTGGAACATCAGCGGAACATCAATTCACAATTTAAGCCCATACATTCTTTGCAGACTATTGAGCAGCTAATTCCCATTAAGCAGCTTGAGCCAGTTAATTTTCTGCAACCGTAATTTCCGTGACAACCTCTTGTGCGTAAGCTATTTGCTCCAGTAAAGTCTGCGGTGCATGCGGTTTGGTTCTATTAATTGGTATGAATCGATTTTTAGATTTTTTCCTACCCCACTCAAAAGGATTTAAAATATTTCCTTTCCATTGTGTAATTTGGTGGTATATCATTAAGCCGTTCGGTTTGGCATCAGAAGTTAGAGGCAAATGGGCCAGAGAAAATTTTGTGCCCTTCGATAATCTTTGAAAAGTTGTAAGCGACAGCTACACTATTGCGATGTATAATTTAGCTGTTACGTTTCATGTAGGTACTAGGTTTTAATAAATACATTTGTATACTCTTCCGGTAACATTGATACAATTATGAGAAGATCGACACATTGGTCAACTATAACTACATTTTTCAAGTGATGAGCCTTCTCCTTAGCAGTATTTATAATGAGTACATCTTCATATTTCTCTGCCTGTATAACGTCAATATTTGCACTGGAAAATTTCAGTCAAACATATGGGTTTTTTTATTATTTTCATTCGCTAAAAATTTATCAGGTTTGGATAAACTTAGACACATTTACTTTAGAATCTTGTTAATGAAATAATGTGCATTAATAAATAATACATACATACGAACAAATAATAAACAAGTACTAATAGATATGTAATTTTCAAAGAAATAATCCTTAAACAGTTATAAATTAGTGCATAGTAGTTTGTTTATATATAAGATGATATGAATATCAAAATTTTGAACAAATACCTTTATCATTATCATTGATAAATCGAAAATAATTGTTCGTAAAAACGTTGAACGACTCCTGTCGCAGCCAATTCGAATCAAGAATATTTTTGTTGCTCCCATTTTGACGAAAATTACGTCAGCTTTCCTGTTTGTGAAACAATGTAAGATAAATAGGTGATGCGACTAGCCGACTGAAAGTGTCTTGGTTCCGAGGTCCAGAGGTCTTGGGGTAGTAGTTTTCTTTATTATTAGGTACCATAGCAAACAAATTTGATACAATTGAAAAGAGGTTCAAATATATAAGTATCCACCTATAAAAAATACCCGAAATCGAGACCTCCGATATATGGTACACCCTGTTGCCTCAAAGATAATTTTAAAGTATGGTTCATTATCGACAAAACTACTTCTTAGAATGTTTTGCCTTAATCTCTATCACCTTTGACTTGGGCAACGATCCCCCACAAGTGTTGTAAAGCGGAAACCAATCTTGATATAATGAAAAACAGAGATAGCGAATGCAGCTTTGACTTGGGCAACGATCTCCCACAAGTGTTCTAAAGTGGAAAGCAATTTTGATATAATTTATAAACGATCATTATAGTATCGGAATTAACCAGAATACAATATTACTTATGCATATCCTGCTGGATATCTGGATTGGGCTTTCGAATCTGATCCAAATGGATGATGATCTTTTTGCGGAGGATGCGTCCTTGCCACTACTTCACTTTCCTCGTGAGAAATCCGGTTTAGATATGAATATCGACCGGAACATTGCCACGACTAAATCAGGAAAAACGATTGATGCTATATTCTCGAGAAATCTACACCATTTAGAATCACGAACATATGTGTCACACTTCAGTTTCCTCTATTCTGATACCTCTTCATCTCTCTCCCCACGTCACTCTATCTCTCTATCTATCACTCTCTATCTATCACTCTCTATCTATCTATCTATCTATCTATCTATCACTCTATCTCTCTATCTATCACTCTCTCAACGAATCGGTATAAAAGTATTTACTTCTATCACGTGTACTGTGCTGCACGCGGATATTTTCTTTTACATATGTTTTTCATTAAAACGGTCCAAACTATTTAGTTTATAAAAAAAGTATATATTTTCTGGATTTACAACGTTTGAACAGAACAACGTCTGTCGGGTCCACTAGTAATAATATAATATTTTTATGGCGCACCTAATATACCTCACTGTGCATCAGCTATTTGTGTTTTTAATTAATTCAGTCTCTGCTCCTGTTCAAATAGATCGCTTTTAATTCGTTTTGCAGGGGATTATAATATATAGTATAAGAATATTAGAAGAAAGTGATGTCTCATATAAATCTGTTTTATGTATAGGTGGAGTAAAAAGTCCTCTAAATCTAATATTAATGTTGTGCACGTCACTTCTAAGTAAATATTTGACAAGCAGTGTATTATTTTGACTATTTCTCTCGTCTTAATTTCCACCAACCATAAATGCGCAATTTTGAATTACAAATGGTTTCTAGATGGAAAACTGTATGACAGCAGTTTTTTCGAGTTTACTCGCGGCAAAACTTGACAGCTGTTGTCATAAAAAATTACAATACCTATGATAACAAGTAATTATGGTCTGCTAGGATACCAGAAAACGACGCAAAACAATTTTTCTAATTTTATTGTCAATAAATTTTGTAATATTGTTTTTAAACAGTGCTAGTCAGCTTGTGTAGTGAAAACGAGTCGTTTTGGAAGTGATTCTATGACTAATATTAATCTATAATGTACCGTACAATACCGTTAAAACCCATACGTCAATATGGAAACAGTTTACGGAATTCTGCAAGGCAAAGAAATACGAGCTTTTGGAAACTACAAGTTTAGAGCAACTAAACCTAATCCTGAAAGATTGGGCGTGGAATATGAAGAAAGAAAACGGTGAAAATTACAAAGAACTAACACTCGGAGTAGTTTCCACAAACACCAAAACACTAAAAACCTACACTATTTATACTACTTATGGTGAAATGATTAGTCACGCTTCAATGATTAGTTACTAAGCAACGCGTAAAGCGGGCTATACGGTATAGGTCCCTTGTCGCTATTCGTACTACTTTTACATTTTACAATTTCTATGCTCTCAAATGCATCCAACTGTCTATTATTGGTCACATTTCTATCTAATCTGAAATTACTAATATATATTCTATGATTGTTGTCAAAAGCATGTTGTGCAACACTAGACTTGTCTGTTCTTCCATATTTTAGATGAGCCATATGCTCTTGAAGTCTGGTGTTAATTGATCGTCTCATTTGTCCAACATATTTTCGATCACAATCATTACAACTAATTTCGTAAATCTCAGACCTTTCACTTGGAACAATTTTATCCTTTGGATTGTCTAAAAGTTGTTGTAATTAATTACTCGACGAATGAATCGCTGTTAAACCCACTTTTTTGAAGACCTTACTCAAACCACGAGTAAACCGGGGTTCGTACGGGATGGATACATATTTTGGAGTCTCTATATCCTTTTGAAAGGTCGTGGAATTACGAAGTGTGTCCTTATATTTACGCTTCCTAATTAGTTTTTCAACTATATCTCTAGGATAACCATTACTCACAGCTATATCTTTAATTAACACTTTTTCTTTTTCAAACCTCTCATTACTGACAGGGAAGCTTAGTAAACGATGGACAAGAAAATTAAAACTTGCCATTTTATGTTGATAGCAGTGGTGAGAGTCATTAGGGATATATCTGATCGTACTGGTATCTTTTCTATATATATCAAATTCTAACATATTGTCATTATTTTTAGTTACTAATACATCTAAAAATGGAAGTGTTCCATTATTTCCTAGTTCATATGTAAACTTTACAGAAGTGAAACGACTATTTAATTTGGAAATTAAGTTTTCTACATCCCCAATCTTGTGTCAAACACGGCAAAAATGTCATCCACATACCTCAGCCAAATCCTAGGAAAATACTCAAATTCTTCTTTTGCTTCAGTTTCAAGTCGACTCATGAAGACATCAGCAATGAAAGGCGATAAACAGTTACCCATTGCGGTTCCTTCATGTTGTTCATAGAACTTGTCATTGAAACGGAAGCAATTTCGTTTCATACAAAGTTTTGTAAGGTTTATATATTCTTCTATTACTTCTTTTCTATAGTTGTTTAATTCGAGTAAATCCTCAAGATAGTCCAAGGTCTGTGGAATTGGTACACTCGGAAATATTGAACAAACATCAAAGGAAAACAAAATTTCACCCTCTTGCAATTGAATATTCTGGATCTTATCAATGAAATCATTCGAATTTTTAACTGAAAAACTAGGCTGTGCAATGGGCAAACTTTCAAATTCCTTAGTCAACCATTTTGCTGTGTGAATCAAATGGTAAATCGGGGATCCAATAAACGATACTATTGGACGCACCGACTTCCCTGGCTTATGAACTGGCTACAAAGAACTAGTTGTGAAGACAATGTGGAACACCGTTGCAAAAAAATGCAAGTGATGTATTTTATGAAGTGGAAAATAATTTTTGTTTCATTTAAAGTCTAGTAGGGAAGCTCGTAATGCGAAAAGAAGGAATTTGCAGATGTGCGCCAATAAAAGGAACTCGAGCTCTGCTGCATTAAAATTGGAAGAATATTACGCAATGGTTTTATTATGACATGAAGACACTCGATTAAAACAGGTAGGTATAACATAATTACATATTTCTTAAAATAACTGATTTTCAAAAATCCTACTTTTTAGGAAGAGTAGAATATAATCCCCTCTTCAATACATCAGCCCAGGATGGAGAAAAAAAAATGTAGTAAATGGCTGGTCCCCAACACGAAGAACCCTACCTCTTGTCCAGTCCGTCTTTTTAAAATTCTAATGGTTAAACATTCATCTAGAATAACAACTGATAGATTATTCTTAACAGTAAACCCATCATGGAACAAAGAACAATCAAGTGGATGATACTAAAACACTCCAGTGGGAAAAACGAACTTTCGAAATGGACTAAAGAAGCTCCTGGAGCTTCACACTATACAGCTGGACCCATCAACAAGATTAATGATTTACCTACACCCAACTTTATCAATGAGTTAACAAAGATTTCAAACAATACCCCTACTGTGCACCAAAATTGCAATTTATATTTTAATTCTACCATAAATAATTAAGTTTGTAGTATTTTGTTATTAGATAAATTACATGTTTTTCAGTTTTCAAATTAATAACTACATATTTATTATGTATGCATGTATAATAGGTATGTTTTGTAAGCTCTGTGTATGCAGAATAATCTGTTACTCATGAAATAGTCTTGTCAAATACCATTCGGGCATCTAATTTTTCCTGTGAAAAATTAGATGCCCTTATGATATTACTTACGAGAAAATATTTTTTTACAAACATTCACTAATTATAACAATAGTACTTTAATATGTTCATCATAATGATAAAAATGTTTTTCTTCATATAATGATTGTAACTTTTTCTAGTAACGTCTATGTAAATGTGACTTTTCCGCTTCCTAGTTTAGAAATGAAGTATAGTTATTTCGCACAATTAATTTCTTGTAGTCTACATTGTACTTAATGTACGAACATTATTTTCCCGACGACAGCTCTGATAGCATGAAAAATCTAGTGGCTCTCAATATGCATGCAGATAGATTTATGAATGCTGTGGAATAACTGCAACTGAGGCACTTCATGCTGCCGCGGCTGGGGCTTTTTCCATTTTTGGAGAATTGACGTGGAGCGAAAATCGCGTAATTCCGCTAGGTAATTTGGAGAACATTACAGGCGAGACCTGCCGTTGTTGTCAGCTACCAGCTATGCGTCTGGTACGTAACCCGGAATGATGCGGGACTCCGGTCACGGCCGTAATTTGGCGATGAAGCGGCAAGGGAAATTGCCAACGTGCAGCTTCCGTGACTTAATGAGAGGCAGCGCCTCAGGACAGCAGGTCACACCTGCCCGCCGCGCCGTCAGCGAACCCCCAACCACCCACTGGACGCCAAAGGCAACGGCTAACTAGCAGCTTTGATATTAGTTGCATTATATTCAAAAAATTGATGGAAAAGGGAGGATCATTTTGCCTAATCTCTTTTATGCGGAGGAAGTCCCTAGAATAACTACGAAGATTGAAATACAAACAAGTAATGTCATGAAACAAAATAATATTTAATAGATTGATAAATTCCTGCCTTATTAACCAATGAATCCTAATTAAAAAAAAATCTACTAGAAATATTTTATTATAGTGAATAAATTTATAGTAACAAAACAATTTTAAAAACAAGCTTTTATTGAAAAGCTCTAAAAAGAAGAAAATAAACTTTAATTTATTTAAACCT
>CAXKVY010005269.1:0-15384 GCA_964058915.1 Tetropium fuscum | reverse complement strand
AAAAACCTGGTAGTGGTAAGTTTTTGACATTATTTTCTTCCTTCGTAATTCATTTATTTTATATTTTTATTAAACTTCAATGTCTAGAAATAAAACAACAGCATTCAAAAGGCACGTTTAAAAAAATATTTGCGATGAAAATATAGAATTTGACGACTTGGAATATTTTAAGTCAAATAAAAGCAATTCAAACATTCAAATAAAAGCAATTCAGTCATTTGATTCATTAACTGGCGGAACATACATTGATTGTAGATTGGCATGATAATTTCGGGAGACCTAGAAGACTTTTTGGATGAATTGTAATGATTTGCATAAAAATGTATGTATATTATGTATGTATGTATGTAATTATATATAAAGGACACTGAAATAAAAATGCATAAGTATGCCATGGACGTCATGTTCAATTTGCTTTTGTTTTAAAATTTATTTCCAAGTCGAAAAACAAAAGGTTGTGAATATTCTTTAACTTTAGACCATTAATGCATAGGGACGTTTTTTACAAGAAAAAATATTGCAATTGATCTAGTTAAAAATATACAGGGATTGACATTTAAAAAAGTACTCTTTTTGACATGTCAAAAAATCGACGTTCAATTATTCAAATCAACAGGAAAATGTTTGCTAATTTAACCAACATTGTAACTGCAATAATAACTGAGATAGCAATAGTGCAGACTTAGCTTGAAATTGTGTACCTACAGGGATTAAAAAAACGAGTTCCAGCTTCTGGAATGTTAATTTTATGTACTAAAATAAATTTTGTTTTTATAATAATAAAATTGTAATCAGTAACCTCTTCTTCGTTGTCTTCGCCTCCTAATGCAGCATCTGGTACACGATCTAAAATAAGATCTTCAGAAATTTTTTAATCCAATTTTGGAGTTCATCCGGAGAGATATTCTCTTTGCATATTTTTATGAGACCTTTTTTTCCGCTGAAGGGCATTTCTATAAAATGTTTGTAGAATATTACAGACAGTTGTTCTCCGTTAGAAGAAGAAGATAATATATTGGCTTTTCTTGATATTGTGATAGGCAACATAGTCAAACAACGTAGAATTGTTAGTAATGTTTAAGCATTTAAATTCTTCTGAAAAGGTTGAAGAATATGGTATCTTTTCGTCCCTTAACATATTTTATTCTTTTAATTTTCAACCACTTTACTAAATTTTCATCAAAATCTGTGGTTTATTTTACATAATTTTCTCTGCTATCTTTTTTATATCCAGAAACTTCAGCATACTCTATTTCTTTGACTTGGTAGGGATGTATGGTATATTTAATATTATTAATTGTCTTCACCTTCTGTCTTCTAGCTCTTCTGAAAATGTTTTTTCATCAATCATTGATGTTATGTCCACATTTTTGTTTGCAGATTCTATAGCGGAATGCATGGAATCTACTTCCATATAAATGTGACCTGATTCCAAAAATTATTGCTCGATTACTTTTAAATGATCTATTTTACGAACAGGCCATGGTAACAAAGCCGCAATAAACTGGTTGCGATTCTGTCCACCGCAATTGTCTGAAAATATGGTTGTGATTAATTTCAGATCGTAAATACACTGCTTTCACATAAATGAACGATAATTTATAGATTATCTATAAATAGATTATCTTATTTATAAGATTTTTAATCCGTGAAGGAAAACCTTAGACAAATATCTCAAATAAAACAGTTTTTATTTTTCTTTTATTAGAAACCCGTATTTTGATATTCCATATTATTCAGAAGATATATGCATTCAATAACATTAAAATTTTGAATTATTCCAACCTATTGGCCAGCAGTGTAGTTGCTAAGTAGTAATAAGGACACGTGCTAATTTCGCAGCTACCCTTCTTGACATTAGTTTTGTTCCAGCACAAGCAATACACATTATTAGGCAATGGTGATTCAAAAATTGTGAGATATTTTGAGAATTGTGCCCCTTTCGGAATTTTCAAAATTGCTTGCAAATACAAGGTCACTGACATAAATGTACTGTCTTCATTTACTTTCTGTTTATCTAGTTTTTCGCTTCCTGATGCATTTGGTTTTTGTTACTATGTTCTTCATAAAATTTTGTAAGCTTTTGACGCACCACTTGACCACTGATCTGAAATGACGCACTGATCTTTTTTTGGCGTGAAAAAATTTAGATTGTAGTCTTCACCAAAAATACGTCGATATTTATTTCAGACACCGGTTTTCTATTATGTTCCTTACATTTTTTGATATACAGTAGGTACATTTCTTTACATTTAGTGTTGACCCCAAGTATTTTCTGCATGTATCTTTTCTAGTATAATGAGACTCCATAACTGGAAAGGATTCAATGTGTTCTTTCGCAAACTGAACATCCTCAGCTTTCGTTTTATTTATTGGTACCTACCCGCCTTCCACGTTTGTCTTCTAATGAATAACAGCCAACAGAATATCTTTTAGATATAGTGTCCCAAATAACGTCCACACATGTTATATGCGTAGACACCTACTGGGCCTGAACCCTTTGTAGTAATCTCCAGAAGCACAGCGATCTCTCAATGAAGGCGTTAGCCCAACATTGTTGGACGCGGAGTGCTATTAAATTAGAGGGTGCAAATTTGGAGAATAGTGAAAATGCACCCTTTTCGGTTTTTTCAATATATCTCGCAAACGAAGCAAAATTTCGATATCTTTTATATATAACTTATTATAGAGAACTGAATTTTCCATCGAAGTGGCTTATTTAAAAAAAAATTGAAAATAATTTCTTATGCCCAAAATGTTGAAACAAAATGAAAAAAAGGCAAATATTTCGATTTTTTGGAAAAATTTGCCTTTTTGCATATAACTTTTTTGGGTCAGAGATATAGGCCTTGCTTTATAGAAAAAAAAGTAGAAAAAAATTCCTTTAATACACTTGGTCGGAACATTTTTTGGATTAAAAAGGATTTGGACCGAAATATGTCCATCGAACATAGCTTATTTTTTCAATGTTTTTACCTCATATACAGATATACAGGTTCTTTCTCATTTTGTTGAAAAAATTATTATTTTACTCAATAAAGACATTCTAAACTATTCAAACTATTCAATAAAACTATTCAAATGCATGTTCAATAACATTTTTAAATTGTATATCGATATCATGATCTATATTTTCGATAAAATCGTCTTCTGCAATATCAGATACTTGCACACTCAATCGATCCCAATCGATCCCCGTATATTCTTTGCAAAATATCGAATAAGCAATTTAATTTTCTGCAACTACATTTTCTATGGCAACCTGTAGTGCAACCACAAGCCACTTTTTTTAGCAAAATCTCTGGCGTTGTTTCTGGTGCTGTTGTGCGAATCGCAACTAATTCATCGTTAGAATTTTTCCAATCCCAGTTCAGAGGATTTAAGTGATTTCCTTGCCACTGCTGGATTTGGAAATAAGTTCTTAAATCATGCTGTTTGATGGCATAACGTGTTGTTGGTAACTGCGCCCGAGAAAACTTTGCACTCTTTGATATTTTATGAAAATTCTAGAAGCGACAGTTGCTTACAGTCCTGTTTAACTTTGCTCAATACAGAGAAGCTGCAATATATTCTGATGCAGAACTAATTTCATCTTCAGTTACATTGTCACGTAAAAACATGTCCATATGTATTTGTATATGGCATTTTTATTAATGAAGAAAAGCTATGTTCGAGCAGCCATATTTCAGTTAATTTTGAACCCAACAAATTTTTCGACCCAGCATTTTAAAGGAAATTTTGTCTACTTATTTTTCTATGAAGCAAAGCCTTTCCATCTGTGACTTAAAAAAAGTTATAGACAAAAAGCAGAATTTTGCAAAACATCGAAATTTTGGCGTATTTTTTCATTTTGTTTCAACATTTTCGTCATATTTTTTTTTAATTTTTTTAAATAAAATACCTCGATGAGAAATTAAATTCTTTACAAAAGTTTCATATAAAGTATATCTAACTGTCAACAGTTATATAGTTTAGAAGAAAATTTTTCTTTGCCATGAAATCCAAATTCCAATGGTATCTGCCGAGTTGGTTCCTAATCTTTACCTATAAATATACTAATCGGCTATATAAAAGAATATCTAAAAAGTTGCCCCTTATTATTTTCTTCTTAGTATGCAATATTGCATTTCTTACCTTCTCGAAAATACCTATTTTATGTACCTAACATTTAAAGTCTAAAACTGATTTTAACATCGCATACGATATAGATTAACTTAAAAACTTTTAAATTACTCTGCTCATAAAATTCTCCTCTAACATAAAGCTCTTAACAAAATATAAAACTTTTAAATCCTTATTTTCATTTCTACCTATATAAAAAGCTAAAACTGAAGAAAATCAATAATAATTGTGAACTGTGGAAAACTGTGTTATTCCTTTATTGCTAATTATGTTCGCGTAACAGCATTTCGGGCTATAAAACTAACTTTTAAATTGTTCTTTTTTATATTTATAGCACCCAACCCGTCCTCTATAGAAGATAAGGCCAGATTAGGGGCTGCTCCACCGGTTGGCGGTATAGTAGACCCCTTAAGTGATCCCGACAAAGGATTCTATGAAAACCTTCCGTTCCATGGCATGCAGAACCCACCAAATAAAGTAAGAAATTGTACCTACGTTTCATTATGGGTTGTAGAATTTTTTTATATGGTCGTGTTATAAAAACACAAGGATTTTTTTTGGCGATGAGAATACAGAATATTAAAGACGCGTCAGTCAGTATCAAAGGCGTTGATGAAATAATTTGGTGGTATTTATAAATTATTTTATAGAAAAAAGTTTCAGAACAAAAGTTGTTCAGCGCATGATTTTAAAATCGGAGTAATAGATAGTCATTAGTATGCTTAATAAGATGCGCTGCGCCCGATTGAAAAGTTTTAATATGGCGACCGATTGCAAAATTGTTAAGTTGAAATTTGGGAACGCTTCCCAGCCTGTTACAGCGTACGGATCTTGGTTGCTGCAATCGGTAGATAATGGGCAGCGCGTTTTGTTAGACAGTCTATGGCTGCGTAACACTCCAAATTCAACGAATTCAGAAACATATTTTCCCTATTTTATCGTATTTGTCATTTTTCGCATTTTTTTAACTTTGACACTAAATATCGCAGGGAAACACTTTTTTCGAATTTTTTTACAATAGCCTTTCACGGCCTCTGTCATAAAGGACACTCGGTTATAGCGTACGTACCTAATAGTCCGTTTAAGCTCTCGTAAGAGGCCTATAGAAAAAGTTTTGTAATAGCGGACCCTCTATAACAGACTCGTATATAACAGACAAATTTAAAAAATTTAAGGGCCCCGAACTATATATCACCGGTTTAAGTGGACGCGACGATTAATCTGGACTAGTCCGATTGCATTTAGAGCAGTAACTGCACCGCGTTCTCGTTAGTTCTCCTTTTGAATCTTATTAAAAGTTTATACGAATGTAGGTATTCGAGTTAATAAACGTTTTTCCAAGCATCTTTACTTTGTTTATCCTACCTGTAATACACCTTAAAGGACACCGGTTATAACAGACTCAAATAAGGTTCGCTAGAGGGTCCGTTATAAGCGGAGTCTACTACTTAGTAATCCTTACGTAAAAGAATCCACAACAATTTTTGCTCGAATCTTTTTCTCTAAAATCATTACTTTTAGGCCAGTCGGTACTTCGTTCTTAATAGGCCTAGGGGGAAATAAATGGGGGCAATCTGCAATACAGTTTAAGTAGGCTAGGCCGTTAAGGTAGTTTCAGTTTTCTCTTTGTTTGGATGTGTTTAATACTATACCAAATTTGCACAGTATATCGATCCCGGATTTGGCCGCCATATTAGAAAATCCCATTTAATAATAATGATTGTATGGATTTTTCAAAATATCTCGGTCTGGGTGCATTTTAGATACAATTTTCGGGTAACACAAAATAAAACAAACTAAATTCTCTACAAAAAAGTTTTATACTATTCTGTAAACTTACCGGTTCTGATGTTATAGCACTTAACATCTAAGGCCTATATTGAATTATACGCTAGCATTATTATATTTAAAAATGGGACTGTTTTCTATTCGGCAACAGCACCAGATAGCAACCGGGGTGGAGTCAATCACCTGATCATGACTATTCACCCGCTACACTCTATACATCCGCTGCATCACACTTGGACCCCTGTGAAAAAAAACATTTTTTTCTTAGATGCATTTAGTGGGTGTGACACCACTTCACACAGCAATCTGCAGGCAGGGTAAAATGAAGTTTCTTAATGTTTTAAGGAATCAGCCATGCTTTAAAAACGCCATTTACTGTTTTAAAGATCCAAATTCAACTCCAGAAACCATAACCAAAGCTGGAATTCAGTTTCTTGTGGCATTTTATGGGGCAAAGAACGACGAAACATCACTACACAGACACACCTATAGACATCAATTATTTTCGCAATCTAGGTATAACAAAGAGTTTATTTAATCTTGCATCTATTTCTCCAACCGAAGATGCAGCTCGCATGCACTCATTTCGTACCTACCTACAAGTTCAACAATGGTATGGTAACGAAAAATCACCGTGGACTGGTGTTGGAAGCAGTAGCCCAATGGACTTGTGCCGATTCCTATGCTGCAAGACCTGGTCCCCCAAGACTTATTGAAGATGGTTTCTTATAATTATAGGAAAGGTTGCAACGCATCCTGCAGCTGCCGAAAAGAAGGATTACACTGTTCAGTAGTGTGTGGTTCGTGCCAAGGAAGAGCGTGGTCACATTCTGAAACGATTATAGAAGATCCAGGGGACGATGAAGACATCGATTCTCGATTAGAATAATTAATGGACGATGAAAATGTCAAATAAATAGATAATGAACAAGAACCAGCTCAACAGTTTCATGACGAAAACATTGATGAGCCAATTTATCAACCTTCTACGTCCAAAAAAAAACTAATATGAAATTAGTAAAGAATATTATGTAAAAGCACACATTAAAACATTTGCAACGGCATCGGCAGTCGATTAGGCCCATACAGGAAACCATTTAATAAAAACGCGCTACGTGCTCTACCGCTAGGTGGTGTGGAAATAAGCACAAGGAAAACACGGCAACCTCTTCTTTTACGAAACCAGTGAATAGGACCTTTTCTGTAGAGAACTTAATTGGTTTTATTTTCGGTTAAGTATTTGAAAATTTTCCCAGACCCAGACCGAGTTATGTAGAAGAATCCGTAAAAATATAATTTTTATATCGAATTTTCCAATATTTCGGCCCTAGTCTGGGATTGATAGACCGTGCAAATTTAGTTTTCAACAAATCAAAACAAAGAGAATGCCTAAACTGTATTGCAGCTTGACCCCATTTATTTCCACCTAGAATCCCTTGTCGCCTGCCTATTTTTCCATTATTGAGAGAAAATTGAAAAATGTGCATTTTCTAAACTATTTTGCAATAAAAACCATGACGCGTATCTCGCTCATTGTAACTCTTTTAATGGCTTACTATATACGTTAAGATCTTTCAATCAAGCCGTATTTCAACGGGTTCCGTCCAAAGCCCAACTACACGTTTTTTCTTCTCTTTATTGTCTACTGACGCGAATTGACGTCTGTCAGTTAGAAAATACAGATTCAGCCTACCTGTTACTTGAATAGAAGAAGGTATATAATTTAATTTGAACTAATGCGAGTATAAGTAGATGACGCTTGATCATATAATGTTATTTTGAGCCGTATCACTAACTTTCTGATAAGCGCAATACCCGCTAGCAGACCAGTCCGCTGGCCACAGCGATTCATAATTATCTACAGTCGATTCGTAATTATATACATACGTATAAAATGTATACAAAGTTCACTGACCGGCAAAGCGGCGAAGGTCAGCACTAGTCATGGGCGTAGGCATTTTTTAAGCTGATATTTAATGGATGTTTCAACACCACTCATGAAGTATTGAATTCGGCGCGTTACAATTTATTAGGTGGTTTTATTAACTTATTATTAATTTAGTAGGTGGTTTGCCTGTAGCCATGCCATATTTCCCACAAGAAACAAAAATAAATCTGTACAAAACAACTAAATAGCTGTCACAACTTGAAAACGGAAAAATTAAATAAGTATATATTCCAAAAGAAAGCAAAAAATTCTCACTAAAACAAATTTAAATCATCAAAGTAAAAATAAATGAACAAACAACCGCAATACCTTAAAAACGGGTAATTAATATTACTATGTTTAGTGTCACCATCACTAAGACCGCCACTTATAATAATTGAAAACATTTTATTTTCAGTTTCGAATCATTATTTCTACCACTAGTCACTATTTTGACTTTATTATATATATATATATATATATATATATATATATATATATATATATATATATATATATATATATATATATATATATATATATATATATATATATATATATATATATATATATATATATATATATATATATATATATATATATATATATATATATATATATATATATATATATATATATATATATATATATATATATATATATATATATATATATATATATATATATATATATATATATATATATATATATATATATATATATATATATATATATATATATATATATATATATATATATATATATATATATATATATATATATATATATATATATATATATATATATATAACTCACCATTATCACTACACTATTGCTCACAAAATTTAGAAAATAATTTCCTAAATGTGATAAATGTCTACATTAATAATCCACCGTTCAAGCAACTATTTCATATATTTCTATGAGAAATACTCTTTCTGTCTACTTTTCGATACGTAAACCTATACTATATTATTGTATGCACAATAATACTTTTATGGCATTCATAAATAATAGAATATACAACTTTTATATAGCATTGTGGAATTTTATATTTTAATTGAATATTGAGAAATTTGAGAATTACGTGAGGTAACAGCGATTGTTCCTTTAGGCGGTCAGTGAACTTCGTATACATTTTATATGGACTTTAGTAGCGCGTAGTTCTTATGGTAGTACTATCGCAATTTCACATTGATAAAAAATTATAACAGGGTGACCACATTTAAATTTAAATTAATATATAATATTTCTACAACCCATTAGTTTTATGTTTTTACTTTTTGTTTTTTTTTTATTTTTTTGCATGTCTTATTTTCAGCCAATATCAATAATAGCACCATTTAACCCAGGAAATAATTCTCATAGCTTTACACCTTCAACTGAAACTCTGCCAACAAAAAGTCACAGCATCATAGCACCTTTTGGACCTCTCAGTACTGACAGCATTCAAACCAAAGCAGTAAAAAGGCATATGGCTTTCAGAGTAGTCAAACACCTCTAAAAAACGTGCCTCCATATTTTCCTTTATCGGGAAATGTAAGCAATGCCTACTTAAATTCATGTGCATCACAACAGTTCCAAAGTCTTTCCAGTTCATATAATCCACATGTACCAAATCGATTTATTCCTTCAATATTCTCCCAACTGCCACAAAATTTGGGGCGAACACTTGGATATAATACAATTTGCGGAATACCGGTACAGAATAATTGTACTAATTTTCGTAAAGTACAAAGTTCGGGTACGATTAGTAGAAATTTATCACATCAAACGAATATGAACCCTTTAATTGACTGTCCCGCTCCTACTAAATTATCTCAGCCGACCAGAGTTATGGGACGAAATGAAAAGCATTACGATATAAGAAGAACGGCCTCTGGTATAAACTCATTTGGTAGCGACACTAATGTTACCAAACCATTAACTAAAATTACCTCCATCAAAAAACTTTCTGCCAGTGCAGAAAAACGATTCAGTTCCTTAGATATTAAAAAGCATAAATCTTATTCACCGACTTTCTATTCTGTGCGTAGTAAAAAGCATGCCAGAAGAAGACCTATTGTTTTAGCTTACGCAGAAAAATATTTCAGTGAGTTAGATGCCTCAAAAGCTGCTGCAACCGATGGTGATACTAATGACAAGGAAGAATATTTTCAAAATTTAACTGACAGCATTCAAATATTCGAGCAGAATTTAGATAATGCTGAAATCGACGGTGATATCACACCTACGCCTGCACCACGTTGTCGAAGACTTAGAAAATCCGAAATTGTATATGCTAATGTTTTCCCATCTATCAACACTAATAACACAAACAGTGAGGATTCTAATAGTTCCACTGAAACTATTAAGAATAACCCTATAGAAGAAACTGTAACAGAGGTTCAGGTACATGCACCTAACGATCTAAAGAAACTAACCGATGGTAATATCGACGTATTTGATGGTACTATTGAAAATAACAAGGAAAATGTTGATGCAAATGCATTTAACATACGAAGCAATGCAAATAAAGACGCAGTACTTTCTAAAAATCTCATTAACAAACCAGAATCATCTCCTAAATTAGTTGCCATTAGTCCTCCTAAAAAAATTTCTCAAAAAATTATACTCTCTCCACATGCTTTAAAGAACTCACCGACGTTGAAAGTAAGCCCGAATTTTATTAAACCAAAGACTGAAAGTCCAAAAGGTGCACTTTCTCTTCAAATAAAAGCCAAAATAAAAGCCTCCCCTGCTCAAAGTCCTGCCGATAATCCTAATAAGTCTATTGAATCAGAGTTAAAAATTGAAGAAAAAGCTACTGAATCATTACCTGATATCCCGCAAATGCCAATTTTGAACACTCAAATGTGGAGTCCTAATATTGCTAATGCCAGTAAACAGGTGTGTTTTTGTTTTATTTATTCATATTGTTTCTAAGATTAAAGCGTACGTATATGTATATATTTAAAATATTCACCAACTCAAAATGACACTACGTATTTTGGCCTTGAGCATTACTCACTCAGCCACTGTAATACTGTAATTACACTCATTTCATGTTAAGGGGTATATATTAATGACTCTATAGACACAATACAGGGTATATAGGCCAAGATCTTTTAGGGTATTAAAAATAATAGTTAATGAACTATGCAAGGTTTTAAAGTACCTATAATACATAGATAAAAACAAAACCATTATAACAAAATAGCTTCCGAAAAACAGTCAAAAGATGCAAATAGTGGTTCTTTGAGTTTATAGCAATAACTCCACGTAAAATCGTTATGACTACAATACAAAGGTTCTAGAGAATTAAAAAGTCTACAAAACGAGCTTTAGCGGAACTCTCTAGCTGCATTTTCAGCCGTGAATAACGGACAAAACGCAAAAAATTAGCGTTTTACTGAAAAACTTTTACAATTTTTAAGCAATGGCGTCGGCGTTGCCCGTAAGAGTAACTTTGAACACGTTAATTATTTGTCCAAAAACATGGATTTGTCGGACGGATAGTTTTGCTACAATTTCCAATTACATTTTTTTGGGCCATTTATGCAGGTAATCACTTTTGCTCGTACGGTGGTTCGATCGAAATTTTTATAACGGTTTTTGAAACTTGTGAACAATGTGAACGGTTTTTGAAACAATGTGAACAGTTATACTTGTACGTAAAATGGATACGTGCCACAAGGATACGTGCCGAACTTTAGTGGTAGTCGTGTGGATGGGACGCGGCGGCGCTGGGTATTGTTCGCTTGTCATTAGTTTGCTTCAACGTTGTCAAAAGTTGTCAAAAGCTTCAAAAGTCAGCGCGGAACCTTTCCGGATCCCAATCAAACAGTATTAAGTCAAAAAAAACAAATCGGCAGATAAGTACAAGAATCAGTGGCCTATCGAACTATGAAAGGAACTTCGAATATTGTGTTTTGGACAGAACTTATAGCACATGCGGCAAAGGGGTAAATTTGAGTAAATTTTTTCAGTATATGCGATATTTCGGTCGTCATATTTTCATTAATTTTGACGCTAGGACTTAGAACCAAACACCGTTGGAAATCTGAATTACTTAGGAACATGATATTTTTTAAATAATCGCAATTAGAGCAATGGTTGAGCCTATGGCGATCGGAATGTTCGAATACCGCCAAAATTGGTCCGCATAAAATTCAGCGAAAAAGTGCCTCTCAACTCGGCTCTATCATTCAAAAACCAAGACTTCTAGATTCTTTCGCGAAGTTTTCGGTAGAGAAACTCAAAATCTACTTTTATTAATAACAATATTTTGTTGTCAGAGTAACGGTTCAAGGACAGGATCTTCTGCAGGGTATGTTGTATTTTAAATACATAATTACTGGACTTCTGTTCAAAACTTTAGTACATGAAGACGAGACTTTATCCGATATTGAACATTTTCATATTTAAAAGGTGATGCGTTAATCGTGGTTGGAAATGTTTCAATGACCGACCGCACAGAACTCACATCCGACCGCACATCAAGGCGTGTTCAAATTTTTAGTCACAAAATATCAAAATTAACGGGCATTGTTGAATAACTATTGGCGAAGAATGCATCAAATTCTAAAGATAACAAGTAACTCCATTGTGTTTAGAAGGGTACTGGAAATATTCACTGAGAATCTTAACGCACTAGAACAATTTGAGGATGATATGTGGGACTTTACCTACAAAGTTTAGTAGGTTGTTTCAAAAGTTAGATACCGAATTGAGAGTTTAATTTGAGTTGGTGTTGGCGATGCGATTCAGAAATACCTAGATTTCAAAATTTACGTAAATTCCTTGGAAAACAGTGTCATGTCTGGGAAGACCAGTACATTTTTCTACCAAGCTGTTACAAGTGTAATATCAATGGCCTATTGTGTTTGGTGAATATTTTAATATTTTAATTTGCCTTACCAAATATTTGTGTATATATATATATATATATATATATATATATATATATATATATATATATATATATATATATATATATATATATATATATATATATATATATATATATATATATATATATATATATATATATATATATATATATATATATATATATATATATATATATATATATATATATATATATATATATATATATATATATATATATATATATATATATATATATATATATATATATATATATATATATATATCCCAGTAAGCTTACAAGACCAGTGTTATCAAATTTTTGTTTCACAGTTTGTTTGTCTCACTTTAGTTTTTATCATAAATTTGGTAAGCTGATACTCTTCAATCTTAGAAAATTTTACCAACATTTTCTATAACAAACTAATATCTAACTTATTTTCAGAACGCTTTTTATACCCTGACCACTCCGCATTTTAAGCAACTTAACACAGTTGTCCCTCCGCAATATTCGGCAACAATACCTCATCAAAAACACGTAAAATTAATACCTAAAGCTTTATTCCAAGAGCAGTTACCAAAGAGCAAATCGTTTTCTTCGAAAACAAAACAAAAGAAACATCATTTTCAAATTCCTCTTCAGAAATGTCACAGTTTCAAATTCCAAACGGCTGAAAGCTATTTTCAGCCAATAAAAAATATTCACGAGGAAAACTTAATGAGGAACGGCTACATAACAGACTACCCAGAAAGTAGTCATCGTGGAAGGCACCATAAGAGGGAAAAACTCAAGCAAATGTCAAAAGGGCCACTAGTATTAAGAAGGCCTAGTGACTACCAAGAAAATATGCATTTTCAAGAAAATATGCAGAATTCTGTTCAGCTTCAATATCCCCAACCAATGCTTAGCCGTAACATGCAACATGCTGCTACTAACAAACCCAATGGAGTTGTGTATGCAGACTTAGACATGTCTAGGTCTACCTCTAACAATAAAAGGAGCTTACTTAGCGTAGACTCTTCTAAAACCAAATCCCAAAAATCTAAACCAAAGACTGAATATGCGACGCTTAAGTTCAACGACGTGGGTCAAGAAATTGACGTCTAACACATAATTAGGATATTTATTAATAAGTAGAATAAGGTTAGTAATCACGCTTAGTATATAGCTTATTCATGACAAAAACAGATGCACAATATGTCATCAACATGTGCTAACACGACAAAAGACAAACAATATTATTATAGTAACAATATTCGCTGGTCACATACCAGCGAATATTGTTACTAAATCTGTCAGACTGGAAATTTTATTTGTATTTTGAGGTTATGGCGGAGTAAATAGAGTCTTGAAAAATTAAATATAAAAGATGTTACTTAGTTATTATCCATGTTCTTAAAATTAAATTTTTCAAAACCGCTTTAGCAAATCATTTACATAATGCCAAAATTTTCTTTCAAAAAAACTTTCAAAATCGCTCCAAATAACCCTTCGCCACGGTGGATAATGTCCATTCACCGTGCACCGTCAGGTTTAATGGTGTCACCCCCAGCAGTGGCCAAAGGAGTTCCTCTTTGAAAATGTACAAAAAAATGTGAGACATTTGTGGTCTAAAAGACACATATTTCCTAATCAAAACAAGTGGGTTTACCGAAAATCCTTCAGTTACAACTGAGGCTTCTTGATTTATTCGTCTTAGTATCTGTATATATTTATATATACAGATATAATGATGCCATAAGTTGGGCTAGACAGTTTATATATTGATTATGGAAATATTTTTATAAAATTATAGATAGAGATTTTTGATATTAATTTAAATAATTTGAAGGTACTTATTTTAATTTGCTTATAATTTTTAAATTTTTAGACTCTTTGTTTTATGGGCACCAGCTCACAAACTAGTGAACAAAGTTGAAGATATTTATCTATTTGTATATCGGTCACTTTTGCATTTAAATTTATTCAGAAATTTTTTAATACTTTTTATAGCTTTGTTAAATTTAAATGTAAAATCAGAGCACGGATTGTACCTAACGTTTTATTGATGCTCAGGAAATTAATATTGAAATTTTTATTTATAATTACTAATTTGCAAAGATTATGAATGTATGAAGATTATTGTTATTATTTTTAAATTAACCTTTAGAGAAAAGAGATTGAATTTAAAATTTAACTAAAACATCTATTTTAAATTTTTATCGGTGATTGGTGGATATAGTTGTTTGACAATATAGAACAGAAATAAACTTATTCTACTTGAGATACCCTATCATACCTTACAAACTACAAAATACATGGATTTTTAAAATCCTGCTAAACTTTTCTTGCGTGACCTAATAAATAATATAGCCTAATAAATAATGTAAATAATGAAGCCTAATAAATAATGTAGCCTAATAAATAACTATTACTACACCGCCGTTATTAGTAATTCCCTTAATTTTTTTCCATTTTTTAACATTTTCCATAGAAATGTACTTGAAACATTTTACATTTTATGTCATTAATCTAGTGTCCCATGCAACTTATAGTAATTTTGTTTCGATGCAATTTTTCTACAAGGTCATCCACAAAATGGAAATTCGAAAAATAATTGTCATTTAAGAATATCATCAACTCCATCTGGGGACACACTGATTGTATACTTTCGCATTTTTAATGTGAATATAGGTAT
>CAXKVY010005268.1:0-22894 GCA_964058915.1 Tetropium fuscum | reverse complement strand
AAGTATAACGTTGCGTTAAGCATAGAGTATATAGGCCATAAACTTGCAATTAGGTAGCCCTTTTTCAGAAATATTCGAGAAATATGTCAATACCCGACTCCGAATAGCGCGTTACTTGCTTTTCGTTGCACCTGATATAAATTCAGCGTAAGTTTTTTCATATTGATGTTTGCTCTTTTCTGTCAGTAAAGTTAAAGTTGCTACATTTGCAGTTTCTGTCGGGGTTCGTCGGGGCATCTTTTGTCGGGGTTAACATAAAATCTTTCTCGATATCTATTTATTTGACGTTTTACAAAACTATATTTCAAATATTAAGCGAGACATTACTGACAGTGACAGGTTGATAACACGTCGTCTTGATTTGTAAATTTAAATGTATGCGTATGTTTCACTAAAATCGTTTATTAATAGAAAATCATACAATAATTATACATTAATAAACGATTTGGTATCCATTAATTAATCACGTAAATACACGGTCGTCAGAAATAGTACTGTTCCCAACTAGTTACATAAATACCTATTGTATCTACAGGTATAACATAAATGATACAATTAAGAGAAAAAACAATACTATGAGTACGTAAAGATAACAAATAAATTCATATATGAAGTAAACATAATAAAAATTGTAAACACGTAAATATCTTTTTCTTTAATAGATTATAAACAGAAAGAGTTTAAATCAACGTTAATTGGTAGTAAATGCACAGCCTTTAAAATTTCGCTCCCAGTAGAGTAAAACCCGATTTGTGCGATATTGACTTGAGTGAAGTAGTTCAGTCGATGTAGTTACATAGTTTGGCACTTTTATGCTAAATAAAGACTAACTTATTGCATTTAATTTTACCATAGGGAAGTTCATATGTAAATTTTAAATAAACACATTGTCTTTTGATGCTGCACGGGATCTCATCTCATTCCCATTAGATTAAAGTCATAACACATAACACACTATTATCAAAACACATAATTACTTTTGCTTAGCACATAATGTTAAGTTTGAATAGAACATAATTGCAAATTTTGCCCTGAACAGATTCCAATTTATTAAGGTAACTAATATAGTGACGACTCCAAATTATTCGTCGCGCTCTCGTCACAATAGGGACATATTCTGCCACAGAGCACGCGTACGGTCTCTATAACTAGGACGTATAGTTTTCGAGATAAAAGCGCAAAACCGAAAAAGGGTACCTTCTACGTACGCCTCTGCACCCCGCTAATCTCCTAGCAGTGGGAATTTTTAATATGTTTACCTCTTGGCTCGTCCAAACAAAGACTTGTGTTTCTTCCCTTTTGAGCATTCATTGAAATTAAATATTATGCTATTAGAAAGTTTTTCTCTTTTTCTCAAACCCACTAGTCCATTTGAGTAATAAGCGTATAACCATAAGTAACCATAAAATTCTCGAACATTGTTAATGGATTTCTATGCATAGCATTTGTGGATCTATTTCTTGGAACCAATAATTTTTGCAGTTAATAAATAGAAAATCGTTATATTACTAACAAGAATTTCCTTAGATTATTGCAGCACATTCAACAAGATAAAACATTCAATTGAATAGGCTATGCGATTAGCATGGTGTCAGGAAAATAATGTAATAAAATAATAATAACTGTTCGACCTTACACTTGATGTTATACAATGCCGTATATATTAATATACATCCATACATAAATTAACATCTATTTATATTTCCATTTAGAAATATACTGTAAATGTAAATTACAATTTAGTATATTTAATTGGGGACTTCAAAGGAAGGAGAGTAACGATAGCAGCTACCCGGAAGCGACATCTAATGGTATATTTTTACAAGCATAACGCGAAATTCCAGCAAGAGATATAATGATATAGTGGAAAATGTGTTCGCATTGTACCTAACACCAAACCAGTACTATTGTCCTGAGAACATAATAGCTCAATAAGTTACCGTTATGTCGCACCCCTACCAGATGCCTTAATTAAGTACTTAGTGAAACTTACACACTTTATCCTACCTTGACAATTATGGACCAAAGTGCTTAGGGGCATTCGTAGCAGAGGTGGTGTTTGTAAGTTGATATCATAGGAAAATTGGTAACGCTCAAATTAGTACAAACTCTGGTATAGAGTAATACAGAAGAGTTATATCTGAGCCATTGAATTTATGTTTATAGGTTGGCAGCTATGCGTAAAAATAAATAAATAATTGATAATTGGTTAGTTTACAAAGCACAATTAATATTTGATTAGGATTAGGAAAGTAGACGAGAGCAGGTTGTTTTTAAATAGTTCAACAATCATATTTTAATATCTTAAGACTAAACCCGGACTACTAAAAAATTGAATCGTCTCCCCTTCAGGCTAAATAAATATGCGCTGTGTTAAAATGTACTTTTAAATGGGTATAGCAACTGTGTTAAGAACATTAAATTCTCTACTGATATAAATCTATATAAATCACACCGTATAATACTATAACATATCCGTAATTCTGTAAAACCCATGGGAAACGCCTTTAAAGAAGAGGCCAAACCAATCTGCTGACTCAAATAATATTTGCAGCCGTGAAAATCGTGAAGTCTTAGCAAAACAACTGTGGCATTATTATGAAAGCTGAATATGTGAAACTAGAAAGAGAACTACACAACAGTAGGTACAATATGTGTCGCTGCGTTGAATTTTAGTATTGAAAATACTTCTGGGCTCGTGTATATAAGAAGCGTCTTTCAAAAACTTTCCTGACATGCGACATGCTATTCCAGTCGCCATACATGTCCAGTCAGCAAGGTCATGGAATAATGAGAAGTCACAATTTGCTGTTTCAGGAAACTAATTACTGATTCGTTTTATTTGTAGGCTGACTAGTAAATATTGCTCTTTATGGATCTTTTTACTTCGAGAAATGAAAGAAATGTATTTTTTAAAACAATATATTCACAAATAAATATAATATGTACCAGTGGATGGTTTACAGAATTACTTAAACTAATTAAAATTAACAATTAATAAGCCTGAAGGGCGTTAAAATGTTTCTAATGTTTAAAAGGTAGCTTGAAAAAATCAACATTTACAATGAAGGGAATAGTAAACCATGGTAAAATTGTCAAATTGAAATATTACGTAAGACCTGATAATTCCTGCGGGCAATAAATTCCTGGCGGACTCTGGAGATCCCCTCGTGGAATGTGGATTCCCTAGGATCCTAGAATGCAGCTACAGCTCGGAGGTCCAGCAGAATTAGAAAGTACCCTCTAAGGGCGATATGTACCACAATGGGTGAAATTTTACAGCAACGAGAGGAGATATCTTCCAGTCTGTCGTTCAGAAATTCAAGCAATGATGGTCTGGCTTAGTCACCAGAGGAATTGTTTCTCGGTTATCGTATCAAAATATAGAAGGAAAAAATTACCAGTATCAGGTTTATCTTTACAATAAATTTTGCAGAAAAAATTTGTATAAATTTCCCGCTTGAGCAAGATATCAACAGCAAAATTTATAACTAAAGTTAATAAAAATAATTAAATTAATAGTTCAAAAAAACGAGCTTTAATTAGATATTCAATGCAACTAAAACGAAAAAAATAGTCGGCCAAATGGCGAATAGTTACTTAATTATTCAAGTACTTAGGCTGATCGATAAATTATTTATTTAATAAAAAATCTCAACTGGAGATGAAAATGAAATATCAAAAGATATATTTACATAATATGCAATATATAGATAATTCTGTAATATGAAAACTATTGAAATCAATAACAAAACTACAGTGAATTCGACTTTTTATTCCCAAAAATTGAGGATATACTTTATAAAATTATCAGTAAAAAATATTGTGGTATGCAGATTAATACTACACGATAAAACGTATAGAGAGATAGGATAAATGCTCTTTGCCGATATGTGAAATTTAAAGAAAATGTGGCCTAAACCGTAGAAGTAATTTCTACTAAAAATATGAAAATATGCTATTATTCGGTATTATTGTAAGTTTTGCTTTCAGAACGAACAAGGTAGTACAAGGTAGTCCAAGGTAGTCAGTCATTTAATTTAATAAAAAATGAATTAGTATAATATACCAAAATAAATATATACTCATGGGTATATGAAACTACAGCCCACCCAAAGCATGCACAAGCTTTGCTGATGTTAAGACAATTAAATTAAATGTAGCTAGAAGCCTATTTGGAGGTCGAAACACAGCAGAAAATAAGTCGTATTAATCGACGTAATTTCCGTTCGGAAATTTATATTCCTGCTACTCGGATTTAGCCGTAGTACTTATATATTTATATAATTAATTAAAAGAATTAATAGTATAATTAAAGCATAATTAATAAAGAATGAAATCTGTACCTTGTAGATCCTGAAGCACTTCACTAACAATACCGAAAATATAACTGCTGCGTTATCAAACTATGTGAACAAGCAAAAATGAAACGGCCATAGGTTTCCTCCTATTTCGTCCCGCGGGGTACACACGGGGTTTCGGTCGGTCTACAGTTTGTATGTAGGTAACTCGCGGTTTATTTTAAATATTTGAAATAGGGTATTATTATTCAAAATATTTGCTATATAATGAAACGGAATTTATTTACGTTACAATATTTTTAATCTGCTTCCTCTTTTCTTCGTCTTTCCCAATTATATTCTACAAGGCGTAGCGATCATCATAACGTTAATGTGTAAATAAGCACCTACAAATCAAATAAGCAGTTAGATAGCTATACCCAATTCGTTTTTAGTATTATAGGTGACAAGCCTTTACGCGATTCACGCAATCAAGCATATTTCCACAAAAATATAGGAGCTTGTTACGACTTGTAAACAGAGCAAGTACACTAGCATCGCAAACTAGTGAATGCATATACCTAGCTTGATGCTTGGACGTCTACCTAAGTTGATGCTTGGACGTCATTAAATCTGTATAACGCATTTTTGTGTGTTTCTCCAATAATTTCGACTAATTTGTGCGTGATAAGTGATAGAATTAGCCATTATATCTATATATCTGGCTGTTATTTTATTGTTATCTGTTATCTGTTAATTTAATTAAACCGTGGCAAATTTTCTCTTTTAAAATGTCCGAATCTACTTCTACGAAGAAGAAATTCCGGCGGTTCAGAATTCTCCTATACAAATCAATCATTATCTTTTATCAGATAATACCTCATAATCATCAAATTTAGAAGATAAACTCGTAGAACACGCAATATCGAAGAAAAATACAAAAATCGATAACTCGAGTTTTGGCTTCAAAAAACAATACCAGGATTCTACCCTAGGATTATCTACTCTACCTACTAGGATTGTGGGAAATAGAAATAGTACAGAAATAAATATCTAGAATCTAGAGAGTTATCTTAAATGATAAGCTATAGCATATGCAATTTATTTCACAAGCATAAGAATCTTTATAACATAAAAATTATAGCAATATATTCATCTCGCCGCATAATTCATACTTGTGTTTAAAATAAGACAAGCGAAAGGTTTTTGGAAAAATTGTTATTATGCCGCACTGAACGTGTATACCATTATAACAATCTGAGAATTAATAACGACCCTGCACCCGTTTGAATAAAAACAGGCACGTCTCCAACATTAACGAAGTTAGCAACTTTTCACTCCGATTCGAGTTTGTTTCACAAAAGAGTATGTCAACCGTCGCGGTAATTAATCGTTTTTAATATGGATGTGCTCTGAAAGGATATACATTGGTCTCGTTGATTCACATTATGGTCCGCAGGTTACAGTTGATAGACAGCAGACCAGCTGGAGCTCTCCCATTTTGTAAGTATTCCCTTTGAAGAGGTTATAAATCATTTTTCATTGGTGTCAGATTAACAGAATGGTCAGTTGTCATGTAAGGGATTATTAAAATAATAAATATTGATGTGGACAATTTATTGGAAAAACATTGGCGCCTTCGGCAATATATATGTTTTTTTTTTAAATTGACACGTATTCTTGTCCAATCCTTAAATCAACCCTTATCTCACTTATCCCTTGCCCATTTACCTCATTCAAAAAGGTGGTAGACATGTTTCTTGATTAATTTATATATCCTGAAAAATGATATTATAAAACCCCCTATATTTTCAGACCAAAGAAATGTTCTTAATTTTATAAATCCAAAAATATATTATACTTAATTGTTATAAAATCAGTCGACTTGTTGGTGAGATATTACTAAAAACTAGCCACATCACGGATGTAACGTATAAATCAAAAAGCATATCAAGACAGCCATAGAGACAATGCATGTCTGCATTTAATTTATGGACAGTTATCATCCTGTTTTTGCTTCCCAATACTCGTGAAAGGTCGGCATATTTTCTGTAGGCGTTCGACTGACTGGCAGCCCTCAAAGTAATAGGTATACCCATAAGAGGCTTACTTCTTTTAGTATAAAGTTAATCAAACGTTTCCTTGTTAATGTTATATGATAGAGATGGATTATTTTTTAGATCAGTACGATATACTTTATCAGGGAACCGCACTCGTCTCCGAAAAACAAATCGATTACGTTAGGATTTATTCTCGGTCCGAGAGATTGCAACAAGTCACTTTATAATATTAACACGAGCTTGTAATAAAAATAGTCTATTTTGACTCAAATGTTTTGTCGGAAATTTATTACTCAAAATTGTTTGAAAAAAGTTAAGACAAAACCTGGCTTTGGCAGCAGCCAACAAAGTCGCAAGTAATAATAATAATTAAATTAAATTTTAATCGTTGAAATAGTCAGAAAACCTTCGGGAAAGGAAAATATTCACCGCTAGGCGACTACGCCATAAGAATATTTAAGAAATTGAACACGTAATAGAAACTTTCAGTCTGATGGGTTACTCGTTTATACGTTTACAATGAGTGGTAAGTACGTGATAAAAAGTGACATTACTTTGGAAATTTTATTATGAATCTTACGTGGCTTAGCTTACTACTTTTTAATTCTCCCATGTCCCTTGTTTCTTCCAGTTGAAGATATTAATTAGGGATAGGATGGCACCATAATAGGATGGCCTATTGTTATTGCCTTTAATTTTAAACAGGAATTTATGTCTGGAAATAATCAATGTAAATTATCATCTTAATAATAGTTACCGCCATTGCTACATGTTGTATTATTTCATTGTACATCTGATATATTTACGATTAATATTTTCCTCCTTCAATCCTTCATTCCGATAATTGCAAGGGAACTTTCTTGTTAGTTCTCTTACAATGAACCTGGAAATCTAATTTTCTTTAAGTGCCCCAACTACTGTATTATTTAATATCCGTCAAGACTAATTTAGTCCAAACTTTGTTCGGTCTGGAGCATATGTCCACAAAAATCGCTTGCTTCTAAGAACATTTTGGTTTGGCTGCTATAAATTACATGCAAATGTAGCTTGCTCAAGTTGATTTTTGTAAAATAATAATAAATGTGCCTATATCCATTGGAAATTACTTACAAATGGTATATCTAAGTAAAATAAAATAAAAATTAAAAAACAGTTTTTCTCCTCTAGACTCCAAAACAGTTTACAGAACAAACTCGACAGTTTACAGAACTCGACGCGATGACAAACGTCGTCATCAAGGTATGATTTGATGCAACTATATTAACAATGTGCATATATACATATAAGTGTAACATGATCACAATATTAAAGTTTTAACATTTTAAATATGACATATCTATCTGTAGCATTCCTTTAGGTATATGCATTACAAAAGGCCAACCCAAACTATAAAGAGCTCGCCCTCCTCTAGTAATTTTCTGGAATCACACAACAAAGACAAAGAACATCGCCCTTGTTTACAATTTGCCATGTGAGTAAGCAATTCCTACGAGGCGAGGGTGGGAATTTTTACGTTCAAGATCGTTTAATGTTCACAGAAACTCACTTTGCTAAGTAGTAAGGCTGCAATTGTCATGGCCATTCCATTGCCTTATGTTGTTTTAACATATTTATCCTAATCCTGGTTTCATTTCTGTTAATTAATGGAACATAATAATAAGTGACACATTCTTTACACAAATTGACATAAGTAGATAAAAATGAAATTACCAAGATTCGTGGTAGGATATACACTCCCCGGCACAAAATTCCGTCACCCTAAAATTTTGCCCAATTTTGATGTTTTATAACTTTTTTATTTTTCATCTGCTTTTCATAAATTTTTTACCAGTCTGTAGATCAGTTCATTGTGTGTCTTTTTAATTATTGTAATAAGTCATATTTTTCGTCCAGGCAATATTATACAGGGGTAAATCAAAGTGTTGTTTTTTGTCGTAAACTCAAAACACCCTGTGGAAAAATTGAGGCGAATAATTTTGTTTACAAACTGTTTGCTGCCATCTTAGACGTATTGTAAACATTTTGTTTTTTGATTCATCCCATTATCTCATTTCTTCTGCGAGCAGCAAAATTTTAAATGAAACGCTGATTTCAAGCTTATTTTTATTAACAAAAACATCCACTAGGTATATCACAAAATTAATTAACAAAGACAAATTTTAATTTACCATATCCGAATCTTATGGGACTTCTAGGTGGTTATTCAAAATATATTTTCCTAGAAATTCTCACTGAAAATAGCTTATAAAAATATTTCGAAAGCTTTTAGAGCTAACTTTCTTGCTCTATTGGTATAATTTTAACCTTTAGATAAAGGAATAATAAATGTATATTTATTTCTGGTATAATCATTACCTTAATGTAAAATTATTTAATATTTATTCAAGCCTTTTTTAGTTTAGTAACCAAAAAACATTACATTAATTATTTCTTTGTTGAAAATAATTTTCTAGTGGCATTCAAATACAATAAATAGCATTAATAATGATATGTAATAATAATACAAATAACATTTAGTATTTATCTATACAAGATAATATAATGTAGGTACAAAAAGTAAATGTTCTGTAAAAAAAGTTCTGTATTTAAACAGTCAGAATTCAAGAAAATATAATGCGCGTTATGCCCTAATGGCTATGTAAAAGGTTGCCGTAGGGAAATGAAGGAGTAGACAGATGCATTAGACGTACATTTAAGGCCCTGATGTTGCCTTGCTCTAAATGACTGCCATCACTCCTCATAATTCTAGCGTTGAGCACCGTTTTTAAAAACAGTTCCATAGGAAATTGGTATTTAAAAGACGCTTACTAATTTTAAGTTTCTCACATCCAATGAAACCACCAAAGAAAGAACTGGCAAACCGTTGAAAGTAAATTATCATTAAACTCTCTGAGCATGTTAAAAGTAACATAATCCTTTTCCGTTAAAATTAACATGTGCTGCCCTTAATTTTCTGTTTCACTACTAAACTTATTAGCTTATGTTTGTTATCATAATAGATAAGTCAACTAATCACCGGCTCTATACCTATCAATTAAAGAATAATCAACTCAAGATCGCAATTCAACTTGAAAGTACTACACTACTAATGTTAAAGCTGCCCTCTGACATCGGCACCTCCGGCAAAACTAAAAAAAGTCCTAAGATGTCTCATTCCTTTACAATAATGTGGTACTCAAATACTGTGGCACTGCAGTAAGTCAATTAGGTTGCTTAGAGATTATAGTATTCCGTAATTGTGTTAACTACCTCAAATGACACAGTAAAAACATAAACAACAAAAAAACAATAACTACTTCTACAAGAATTGCATATTTCCTTAGAGAGTGTAAGTGTTATCGATCGTCAATGATTAGGGAAGCTGAGTAAGCGTTAAAAAATGTCCTAGCGTGGATTACGCTCACACCTTTCATTTAAAGTATGATAAAGCCGTTCCACAAAGTTTGCGTCACGTGCGTCTGTCGCGGCTCGGTCCCATGATAGCGGCCGTACTAACCTTGGGTAGCCGTTTGCAAATTTATATTCACCACCTGAACCCGAATTGGCCTGATTAATCAGACGTCGAATATCATTGCTTTTCATGCAAAATATGTGCGGGGATATTTATGTATGGGCTGAAAAAGAACTCTAAATTCAGAAAAGACAATTTATTTATTATGTTTGTCATTTCCGTTGAGGAAACTTACTTATAACAAATTCAAGACAAAAAGAGATGCACGTCATCAGCTGTAAAACATGTGACAAACAAACAAATTCTTGAAAAATTACATTATTTTCCGTATTAAACAGTAACACAATTATTTTCTTTTGAACATCAATATTCTTATCATATTTCGAGAGATTTAAGTCAAACCTGAAATACGTCATTTATTTTTTAGATAATTAGAAAATTTTGCGCCAATGCTCTCTGTTAGTTGTAAGCCTGTAAGTGTACATCTGGTCTCCCAAGTGCACATATAATAGGCATTAGATAACAGAGTAGAAAATAGAACAAATAATAAGGTAAGATAACCAACCCCTTTCCACAACGCCAGAAATAGGTTTTCTACTTTCCTTCAGAGTGTATTTACCAAAGACATCATAACATCGGAATGATCCACGATACGGTTCGGAAATAAGCCAGGTATTTTTTGAATCAGCACATAAAATAATCCAAAATTAGTAGCTACTTTTCCGACACCAGTAAAGAAAATTAATTTTGTTGGACTGTGAATTAAATCTGATATTACAAAAAAGCGGTCCTTATCTAATTAAACATGTTGATTTATAATTAGAAAAAGAACTGCCGTTGAAATGTGTTTCTCTGTTTCCTTAATATTTCCGTATTTCTTTAGAGAGTGTAAGTGTTATCGATCGTCAATGATTAGGGACGCTGAGCAAGCGTTAAAAAATGTCCTAGCGTGGATTACGCTCACACTTTTCATTTAAAGTATGATAAAGCCGTTCCACAAAGTTTGCGTCACGTGCGCCTGTCGCGACTCGGTCCCATGATAGCGGCCGTACTAACCTTGGGTAGCCGTTTGCAAATTTATATTCACCACCTGAACCCGAATTGGCCTGATTAATCAGACGTCGAATATCATTGCTTTTCATGCAAAATATGTGCGGGGATATTTATGTATGGGCTGAAAAAGAACTCTAATTTAGAAAGTTCAGAAAAGACAATTTATTTATTATGTTTGTCATTTTCGTTGAGGAAACTTACTTATAACAAATTCAAGACAAAAAGAGATGCATGTCATCAGCTGTAAAACGTGACAAACAAACAAATTCTTGAAAAATTACATTATTTTCCGTATTAAACAGTAACACAATTATTTTCTTTTGAACATCAATATTCTTATCATATTTCGAGAGATTTAAGTCAAACCTGAAATACGTCATTTATTTTTTAGATAATTAGAAAATTTTGCGCCAATGCTCTCTGTTAGTTGTAAGCCTGTAAGTGTACATCTGGTCTCCCAAGTGCACATATAATAGGCATTAGATAACAGAGTAGAAAATAGAACAAATAATAAAGTAAGATAACCAACCCCTTTCCACAACGCCAGAAATAGGTTTTCTACTTTCCTTCAGAGTGTATTTACCAAAGACATAATAACATCGGAATGATCCACGATACGGTTCGGAAATAAGCCAGGTATTTTTTGAATCAGCACATAAAATAATCCAAAATTAGTAGCTACTTTTCCGACACCAGTAAAGAAAATTAATTTTGTTGGACTGTGAATTAAATCTGATATTACAAAAAAGCGGTCCTTATCTAATTAAACATGTTGATTTATAATTAGAAAAAGAACTGCCGTTGAAATGTGTTTCTCTGTTTCCTTAATATTTCCGTATTTCTTTAGAGAGTGTAAGTGTTATCGATCGTCAATGATTAGGGACGCTGAGCAAGCGTTAAAAAATGTCCTAGCGTGGATTACGCTCACACCTTTCATTTAAAGTATGATAAAGCCGTTCCACAAAGTTTGCGTCACGTGCGTCTGTCGCGGCTCGGTCCCATGATAGCTGCCGTACTAACCCTTGATTCTATATTCAAATGTTAACAATGATTATACTTTGTTATCTATATTCATGGCCATGAAGGCAAAATTACGTCTCGCGACCCCTAATACCACCAGCAGTTTTTCAAAGACCTTTAGAGAACATTTAGGGATTATTTTGCAGCGGAAAATCGCTTAAGCTCCTTGAATGGAATAATGATAACATAAGCATCTTTAGCTAGGCTCTCTTAGGAACAGAAAAGATATATGGTCATTGCAGGGCGTTCAGGACTTCTCCCAACTGGTTACATAAATAGCTATTCTCCAGCATTTTTGCGTTGCACCGCGCCGTCGTATATTATTCATATTACTAGTGTTGTGTAAATGAGTTTTTGTTCATCCCTTAACTATTTGTCTCTCTTTTGAATTTGGTACCCTTTTATCGAAATTGGTGTATTAATTCTGGTATTCTAGTGGCCTTGTGTAAGTATTATTACCTCCTTGAGTCGAAATTTGTGCGCTGTAGCTGTGTCATCTGTGTACACGGCTTCGTATGTGGGAATGAATTGAGAAACAAATGTATTGAAAAAATATGGATAAAACAGTAATATTTTATCATATTTTCAATTTTTCATGCCATTTTCTAAGAGTAGTCAGTAATTTAAGTTCGCATAAGACCCGTTGATTTTTCTACAGGGTCGGGAAAGTCATAGGACCAAATATTTTATCGAAAAAAAAATTGTTCGGAAAGCCCACGGCAAAACCATACACCAACAAATGAGAACAGCCACATATAGAAATCCATATATAACATAAATACATTTTCAAAATTGAAATAAGGAACAAATATTTTCGTGAAAAATGTTGACGTGTCTAATATAATGTCGTCAAAAGTGTTACAAAAGTTAAACAACCAGACACGTTTTGCCATTAGCAAAATATCGAAATGTTTTTGAATTTTTTGACCCATTTTCAAAAAATCATATCTTGAAAACGAAAAAATATAGACATGCTAGTTACCAAAGTCGATTCTACGTACCTCTTTCTATGAGTAATATCTAAAACCCAAGGAAAAGTTAAAACTGGGGACTCGGACGTATTATATATTAAATTGTTATTTCTTTAGAATAATAAAATGGCATTATTGCGTAAGCAATAATTACCAAAACCAATTTAAAGCGTGAAATAAATGAAAAATACTAGCCCTTTCCTCCCTGTTGATTAAACATTAACTTTCTGTTATTCTTTCGAATTTATTTCCAATGGAAATGGAAATAGCAATGACTGTGGAATTGTATAGGTACTTAAATATTCTCCCTTCTAAATGATCATTTTACATCTTCCAACTGGGTGAAAAGGAAATGAAACGGCTGTTTTCTAAACTTATACTCGAATATACTCGATAATTATATCCAAGAAAATTTGTTGCTCCTACTTGGTTATCTCATTCTTCATTAACATACATATATATATATATATATATATATATATATATATATATATATATATATATATATATATATATATATATATATATATATATATATATATATATATATATATATATATATATATATATATATATATATATATATATATATATATATATATTCCGTCAAAAACTAATGTCATAAAACGTCACTGCAAGTGTTGGAGTATTAATATTTTAAATTCAAGTATAAATGATCAATGAAATAAATCGTACACTGCTCTGAAGATCCTCAATAAAGGTGAAAGAACTTGTACAACTTCTAAGTGGTTCGTTTCCGAGTGTATAGTGGATCGTTTCCGTATGTATGTCCAGATATAGCACTGGTAAGTGTACTTCCTTCTTATTCGTCTATTTGCTTATTTCTCTATGTAATGAAATGCTACAAACCCAAGATTACTTTTCACAAAACAAATATGAATAGCAAAGAATTTCAAAGCTAATATATATATATATATATATATATATATATATATATATATATATATATATATATATATATATATATATATATATATATATATATATATATATATATATTGTACAACATCTCGCACTATCTACGAGTCTGGAAAGTTATTGTAGTTATAATTGGGTAAATGTGGCATATGATACCTACCTATTTATAATCAGACCAATATATTTGGACTAATAAACTAAGCTTGAGTTAATTAATATTTTGTAATATTAATTCAGATCGACTCACATATCGATTTGTAGTGTTATTAGTAGGATAGTAGGAAGATGTTAATTAATATACAATGATTTGTAGTGCGATAGAATATTTATAGCTGTTATAATATATATTAATTAATTAATCCCAGTTGTTTAAATTAATATTTCAACATATTCAATATTTTGCTTTTTTTAACTTAGAAAAAACAAATCTGAACTAGGGGAAACTGCCGCACTGCATCGAAATATAATCTATTACAGATTTACTCTATAGTAACAGTATTTAGTATAGTAGTATTTAGCATTCGTAATTTTATGATCTTGGCATCGAAAAGAGGGCTAAGTAATCATAGTCTGGGGTTCTCTCAAAAGCCGTCGTGTAAATCCGTATATAACAATAAATTAAAGTTACAAAATAAATTTAATAAATGAGCAGGTAACTGAAGTAGGATTATCCCTGAAACAACATATTATATTGCTTACACCGCATATATGGCGGCTTGCTATATTTACATATTTGCTTCCGTTTGCATATTTCATAGCCTGCAAATTAGTTGTATGCGTCATGGCCCGGAAAATACGAAAATTTGACCGAAATATAAAGATAACACTAATTACATTAACTACATTAATTTCCGCGTTGATGTAAATTTTTTTATTGTTGCCACATTGTTACTTTTAGTACAAAGGAAATTTATATACGGGGTACAAGTTACGACCCGCTACAACGGTACAAATTTAGTTCCGTTATCAGTTACAATGTCTTCTGGTATTCCATAATGTAATAAATTTTTCACATATGGTTAACAACTTATTTATTTTGTATTGGATATTCTTCATCAAACTTACTAAATTCACATTGCTATATTAAAATGTACAGGTTAGATGTACTCACTGATACATTCACAGGTGCTATATGCAGCAGCTTAATGGCAAAATGTGACAAAAAACAAAAAAATTGTTAGAAAGCTAGGTAGTTTGCAGAGGAAAATAAATATCAGAATAACCTCGGCATACAGAACGGTCTCCACAGAAGGAGTAGGGGTTATAGCAGGAATACCCCCTATAGATCTTATGATTATAGAGCGGATGGAGAAATATACAGGGACAGATGAAAAAACGGCACAGGAAAACCTCATGAGAAGATGGGAGGAGAGATGGCGAGAGGGCACATATGGGAGATGGACGTACAGCCTCATCCCAAACATCCAAGTGTGGACAGAAAGAGCGTACGGAGAGACAGACTACTATTTAACGCAGGCTCTAAGTGGACACGGCTGCTTCAAGAAATACCTGTACGATAGAAAAAGAAAAGATCAGAAACGGCAGCATGCCCCTACTGTCACAACGAGGATAATGCGGAACACACATTATTCGTTTGTCCCCAATGGAATGGAGAACGAACACTCTACGGTGAAGAAGCATCCCAACCTTTTAACGCAGGAAACATGATGAGCGACTTGATGGCAGGAGATGAAGAAAAATGGAGGAGGACATACAACACTATAAGAGGCATTATCAAGACAAAGGAGAGAGATAGTAGATGACAAAAACATGACGTTTACCCGCCGAAGTAATGCGAAAGCGGTGCCAGCGGGATAGATGGGAAGACAAAGAGGAGTGGTTTTAGTCGGTAAGAATCCGACACTCCCACCCAGTGGGGTCTTATGCAAGATTTCCACTCCTCCTTCCTAAAAAAAAAGTTAGATGTACTCTTCATCTAGACAAAAAACTATCACACCAAAAAACATTTTAATGCGATCGAACTCGTATTCTTCTGCAGTCTAAAGTGTCATAAATTTCATCAGTATATTACAAGAGACTGTCATATGCAATAAATACTTTAATGAAGTACACCTGTGGTATCAATAAAAACGGCACCCAGTGATACTAAGATAGTACTGAGATATCTTCGACCATGAATCGGTCTGGATATCAGATCGCGAGAATGATCGATGGTATTGATTGAATGCTGATTGCCTGTCAAATATGCTTCGTTTTTGTCCATTTATAACTGTCGTCAAATGTTCGCCCATGTTAAACAAAAAATATTTTCAATTGTTTTAAACAGTTTTCTTGCTAACATTTGAAAACGTCTGCTTTAAATGTCGATATGAGTTAGGAAAACTTTGAATTTTTCCTTACGTGTGTCGAAACGCGCAACGTTTCCCCATAAATATGCTGAGAAATACAATTGTCAGGGATTTACGTAAAATGACCCTCTCAGCTGTATATAGAGAATATCATTAATATAGAGTGAACGGATTGCTTGGTCTTCTTATAGGACTTCTTATAGACTTCTTGTTAAAACTTTAAATGAGTTTAAGTAATATAGATATATAGATATTCCTATATTAGGTAAAATTATTATTTCAAATAGAATAAAAAATAATAAAATTATTTTATATTTTACGTATTGACTTTTGTTAAGAAATAAGTATTAAATCACACATAATAACAAACAACTACTTTTATGACTATAAGCATCTACAGATGTTGAATTAGAAGAAATTATGTATGTGCATTTTATTCAGTACAACTGAAATCATAACGGATATTTAACACAGTTGAAATTAAAAAGTATTTTTTTAATTTATCATTTGTAGAAATTACAAATAAATAAAATGAAAAACATTCACCAAATATACACCTACATATTATCTAACACATTTCGATAAAACATCTGCAGATGCCTTTCAACATCTATGTCTCCTCACTGCAGCTTTTTCTCTCAATGTTTCAAAATTATAATAATATAATTGAATAAAATTTCAACTGTGTTGAATATGCGTTATAATTTCAGTAGTACTAAATATAGTGCACATACATAACTTCCACAGACTTGATGCTTTTAAACAATGCTACAATGACTCCTGTAATGTATCGAGAGATAGTTATTGAACCAAATATTGTCACAATTGCTGGTGCAATTGGGACTTGTAATACTTGTCAATGATAATGCCCGTCCTCGCCCTGCTCAAATAGTCAATGAGAGATTTGAATTTCACGGTATTGACAGAATGGAGCGGCCATCCTGTTCACCAGACCTGAACTGTATAGAAATGTTTAGGCAGAAAAAATGTCGAGGATATTGAACACCCTCGAGCATCATTTGGACACACTTGAACATTTAGGAGAGGCTATCAGACAAGTTTGAACAAACTTGGCATAATTTATTAAAATGCTTGGTCCAGAGAGTTATTATGAGTCTCATTCGTACCTACTTGGGGTGGTCCTACAAGATATTAGTGTTTCTTAAATTTAACAATTACAAATTTAACATTTATCTATTAATTTCAACAAAGGGGTGATTTTTGTCGTTCCTGTAATTCTTTTAATTATTTTAATGCTTCTTCGTATTACTTGAAAAATATAATAAACACTATGCCAAAAGTAAATTCAAGTTAGAAATTTTGAAAATTTGGAAGAAATGTTTTCTGATCCTTATCAATGACAACATGACTAAAATTTTAAATATAAAAATTATACTAGAAAACATAACGTTGTAATAAAGCGTGTACTTCAAAATAAAACAAGATTTCTAATTCCGCGCGATCAGTATGAAGGATCTAAACAGCGATAAAACTGGAGCGGCCCGAAACTAGCTGTGACGTCACAAGCTGTAGCTTGTAGATATTCGGTAAGCGTTGCGCCGGAAAGCGGCCGAATGAAATATTAAATCAAGCGGTCAAGTGCTGGGATCTCCCGTAGCCGACCGAATCGGTCTCCTCGTCGTTTGTAAATTGTAGCCTGTAGTGTCACGACTTTGAACCTGTTTGAAACGGTTCGCTTGCGCGCGAGATTTTAATAATTTATAACAAATATATTATTGGGAATTAAGGCGTCATATTTTGCATATCTTATTTTTCGGTATGGTAGAACATTCTTATGCAATAAAAAAAATGGGAATGTTCCCTATTGTTCACCTGTGTACATATACAATTTCCTAACTCGACATCTGTAGAGGCTTAGAGCCGTAGAAGTAGTTGTTTGTTATTAGGTATGTAGTTTTAGTATTTATTTTATTAAATAAAAATCGCAAAATTCTATTATTATTATATTTACCATTTAATATTTTATTTACCATGTAATAACTTCGAAACAAAATCTATCATATCAAACACATCCAATTAAATAAACTTTCAACTGACTTCTGAAGTAGTTATGTAACTTCGGATAACTGGTAATATAGCTATTAATTTGCTTGTTAGTAATGAATTATAATGTTAAAAGCGATATTATAATAATGAACTGCACCTTTATAACTCTAGTACTATACGCTGAAAATGCAGTACAAATTATGGGAAGAAGTTTATATTTTATTTCGGTAGTTCCTTCTCATTTTCATCAGATCAATATTCCGTTTTAATTAAGGTTTGCAATTAATTACAAGCCGAGTTTGTGATTCTACAAATTCATATCTGAGTGAGTAAAATGGCAGTGTAAATCATAAATATTTCAAAAATTCCGCTTTAAAATTTCAAATATTTTAATTACTTACTCCGTTGCGAGGTAGCAGAGTCTGTGAATGATGACTATCCATTCATGACGTTGAATGCAATTTAAAACAACTTGTAAAACGCTTTCCATTTGGCCACTGTGTAACGAAAAATATAGTATCATGATGACGGCTATAAAATGCCTATGATGGAAGTATTACATAATTTCAAAGCCCCCTAAATTCTTAATCCTTTGTTCGCGTCTGAAATTGTTAGCGATCTTAAGTGACAACTAAAAGAGACGGGGGCAGATGACTTAGTAAACAAAACGTTTTGAAAAATACTAATTACAATTAATTTGCAGTTAAAGCTGAAGCTTAAAGAATCCCTTCCGAATCTCTTCCTAGTGTTAACTCTTTAATATTACGCCTAAACATATACAATACAAGATAAGTGTTATATACATATGAAAGCTAAGTACTTGTAGAATACAACGATAATATTATATTGGTTAAATAATTAAAGGGTGTATTATAAACAATAAACAAACAGAGAAGTGCCACTTAAAAGAGACCAGTCAGATAAAATAAAATCAATTAACGTTAACGTATCTATAAAACAAATGGATGGATCAAAGTTTTATAAAAAATATTGTAGATAATGTGTCCGAAGAAATATCTAAAAGCGTGAACAAAAAGATACAAACATTTGAAAAACAAGTAGAAAAACTTAGAAAGGAGAATTATCAAATACAAAAATTGAAGATGACATTATATAAGGGGAGTTAACTAAAATCAACAATCTGCAGGGTGAAAATGAACACCTAATAAAAATGTGAGTATATTGAACAAGATTCCAAGAGAAACAATATACGCATATTTAAAATGAAAGAAAAAAATAATGAAAAGACAATTCAAGAAGTTATTGATCTATTAAATTCCAATTTGCCAATTAACATTACAACACATGATGTAGCAAAATGTCACCGAATAAGTAAAATAACACAAAATAGGGCTGTATTTCTAAAATTCAATAACTACCATACAAGGAAAATTATTTACATAAACAAGAAACTATTAAAAAGTTCTGGGGTTATAATCAGGGAAGATTTAACTGTATTTCGAGTGAACCTACCAAATGAGGCGATAAGAAAAACTTCTTTAAAAGATGTATGGACAGATGATGCTGGGATACTACGTGTCAAAATAAACTTTTTTCCTTGCAATTTTTACTATACACGAATATTTTCACTAGAAGCTTATACGCATGTAGCATGCTTATACGCTGTTTATTTAAAATTTTGTTATAAATATTAGATTGTATATAATTTATACATACTGACGGTATTTAAAAGACAAATGTGGGACGAATTGTAAGTATGTGCTTCACCAGGTAGCATTATTGACATTTCTGACATAAGCTATATTAACTCAGATCTCTTCGTAAAATGGTTAAAGCATTTTATTGCTTTTGTACGACCAAATAAAGAGAAAAAGATCCTTTTACTACTGGATGGTCATTCCACACATAAACACAATTTAGAAGCACTAGAGTTAACTAAATCAAATGATATTATTTTGCTTCAGCTACTTGGACACACCACACATAGGCTTCAGCCCTTCGATGTGGCAATTTTTAAGCATTTGCAGACTTATTACGAGCCAGCAGTGGAAAAATGGCTACGTGCTAACGCCGGACTATGTGTTACTCAGTTCAAATTTCACAGTTAATCGCAGACTCTTTTGGAAGAGCAGCTACTGTAGAAAATGCTATTGCTGGATTTCGAGGAAGTGGAATCTGGCCTGTTAATCGCTATGTATTCCAAGAACGTCAATTCGCCGCATCTGAGGTACGGTCCCTAATGATGAGACTAATAAAGCAAATACTAAAGCCAGAGAACCTTACAATTTAGATGAAGCCGACAATTTAGAAGAACCTGACAATTTAGAAGAATCTAACAAGTTAGCTGAATCTGATTTTGAAAGAGATTCAAAATGCTATATAACAGAAAAGATAATACTAACTGAAGACAGAAAAAATCAGAGTTGCTATAGAGATTTCTATAGACGAATTGCGTCCGATACTTAAGACAGCTCCGCAGTTAACAAAACGGATAAAAAAAGGTTCACAACCTGCTGTAGTATTAACAGGCATGCCATACAAAAAATTGGAAAAGACAAAAGCAGCTCGCATAGGAAAGGAAAATGCCAAACTAAAGCGGGTTAAGAAACGTTTAGTAACCTATTGACTTTAGAGTAATAGAGTAAACTGTTAAACCAATAGAGTTGTCTCATTGTTGGGAAAGAGCGTCACCCGTCATACTGTTATGCAATATATAGCTGTATATTGCCGTTAAATTTTAAACACTAATTAATATGTTGTGTATTTTTTCGCTTCGTATGGAATGCTGACATGATTTGCCGATTTTAATTAGCAGGTATCTGAATTAATTGATTCATACTCGCGAACACAGTTATTGCTATGCCTTTATATTTGTACACGCTCTCTGAGCACTTTGCGCTGGTGTTCCCCGTTTACATTTCAATTTATCATTCTTTGGCAATTTTCGTGTGAAATTGCTCCGCTATAAAAAATATGGACAAATCCCCTTCAATTGATTAATATGAAAATCGACAATGTCATGCGATAATTGGCTGTAGATAACATTGGACTGCCATGAATCCAATCAGTTCTGTGAAATAGGTGAAATGCCACATTGAATTTAGATTTGATCCTACAAAGGATGTAGAATTATAAAGAAAAGAACGATGGCTGTTGAGGAAATTGTTTCGACTTCATTCATTGATATATTTTATGAACTTAGAGGCACTAAAGATGAACAAGATGAACACAAAAAAAATATAAATTTCAGCTGGAAAAAGCATCACACTTGATTATTTCCAAACAGAAAACATTGGGGATGAAATTGATTTTGAAGACTAGATAGACAATGACGATAGCGACATTAGTAGAACTGACAGCACCGCAGAAGAAACAGGTAATAGAGAAAGAACTAATGAGCCATTCAAACTCATCCCAAGTAAATTTTACATCATACAAGATTTATATGGACAATTTAAGAATTTATATGGCCTACTGTAAAGAATTCAGGTTTAATATATAGTAATGAAATTATGGGATTATAGAATGCTTATCTGATCCTGTTATAGATAGAAGGAATACATACTATGATCTTCCATAAATATGAAATAAAATTGTTTATAAACGATGGGTATAGCTCTCTTGTTTTTAGCAGCTCTCTTGTTTTTAGTCTGTTGCAGTTGTTGCTTGTTTTTTTTGTTTATACAGTGCAGTTTTTATGAGTTAGCTCTTTGAAGAGAGTTTGTTTTAAATCTCACTTTTATATATCAGTTTAATCCCAGCATATATTTATTTTTTGTTATAAAACAACTTCTTGTTATCAAAATTTATATTTTAAAAATTCTTATCATGTTCAACGTTGTTCATATTAATTTACTTCTTTGAATTTAGTAAAAATATATGTGTTCAAAAATGGTTACAAAAACTTTGAATCAAAACGTACCTAAAAAAAATATATATCTATAATATAGCTATATCTAAAAATTTAAAAAAAAATAGACTTAAAATTACAGATCCATAGCCATAAATATATCCCTTTTAACGCAATTTTTCTTTTTTCAATGAAAAAAGGACGTTGAGAGATAAAACGAAAAGTATTCAGCGTTGTAGGTGTTTCACGGTACATCGAAAATATGTTTAGGGAATTTTCGGACTTTTAGCGAGTCAAGAGAAGACGTGCACACTTTCATAGAAATGAAAAGCAGACCCAAACTAACTCGACATTTAGGATACACCTACCGATGGTTATCTGCTTTTGCATTTTCAGTTGATGTTACCAATTACTTGAACAAGCTAAATACGCATATACAAAAACAAGGACAATTTGCCCATGAGCTTCACCCATGTAATTTCATTCACCCATCTTTTCAAAACAAACGGTGGTGAAGAAATCAGATTCTTATGGGAAATACGTATTTTGCCATTCACTCTAGCTGCTCCCAAATATTAGATACTATAAGAATACCGTAGCCACAGGAAGTATATTTTTTAAATACAGAATTCATATCCGGATTTGAGGATTTCCTTTCACGCTTCACCCTTCATCTTCAATTACCATTATTCAGGATTCCTTTCAACAATTGGATGCAGAGCGAGTGGAAATATGGATTTAAATGCAATTAGTTGAACTCCAGGCAGACGATATTCTGAAAGAATCCCCTAGACTTTTACGTGATATATGATTTCAAATATAAATGTACTATTTTAATTACTTTTATATGTAAACATTATGTACCTATTCGGCTATTATTGCTGTGAGCCTTTTTTTCGAAAAATAATTTAACGGAATCGAATCAAAAAGCAAATAAAGGATTATTGATATCAATTTGAAAAACTCCTTACGCACAGCAAGACTTTGTTTATT
>CAXKVY010005267.1:0-31901 GCA_964058915.1 Tetropium fuscum | reverse complement strand
TTCTCTAATCAACAAAATTTTCAAAAACCGAATTCACAAATACTACAATTCTCCACCACAACTAATCAATACAACTAATACTCGTAAAACATATATTGCCTTACCATATATACCACAACTATCAGAAAATATTTCAAACATTTTAAAAACATATGATATTCACACAGCACACAAAACTACAAACAACTTAAAATTCCTTTACACACCATTAAAAGACAAAAATCCACTTGAAAAAAATACACACTGTATATATGAAATTCCATGTAAACAATGTGATGAAGTCTACATTGGTCAAACAATGCAACTCCTTGAAGAACGTTTAAAAGGTCACAAATATTCAGCTAATATTACAGCTCTAAAAAAACATTCTAATGACACAGGTCATCAATTTAACTACGAAAATACTAAAGTTATTAATAAAGAACAAAATTATAAAACACGCCTAATTATGGAATCAATTTATATTCAAAAAAATCCTAATGCATGTAATAACAAGAAAGATACAGAACATCTTTCTACAATCTACAATCTGTTAATATAAAAGTATTAAATAAATTAACAAAAAACATTATCTCTATATATAAACTTATATACGTACATACATACCTACTTACTATAAATATACATCTACATAATATTAACATAACCAAAATTAGAATAATAATGAAATATAAAATAGCCTAAGTTCGTAGGGTTTCTTGGCTGTTCTTCCCTATGATACTAATCGAACAGTCTAGTAACCTTAAAAATTAATTAAAACTGTCATTTTTGCCTGTGTCAAATATGTCACAAAATAAAATACTCTTTTGAAAAAGGCCCAAGAAAGGGACCGAAACGTCAAGTAACCTAATCAGTCGTTATATTGCTACTATCCCAAGATAAACCCTTCAAATATATATATATATATATATATATATATATATATATATATATATATATATATATATATATATATATATATATATATATATATATATATATATATATATATATATATATATATATATATATATATATATATATATATATATGTTAAAGAGGTTATAATTACCTCCTGAGAAATTTCGAAAAGTAACGTAATGTGTTCCTCTTGCCACCAGTGGCTGGTTGTATTCGGTTTCGTTAAGCTTATCTTTAATTGCTCTGCTCACCTGAGAAAACAAAATATTTTTTACGTCTTATACAAAATGCACTTCCTATCGTTTACTTCATTGTATTGTGGTAAGTTTACAAGTAAATTAAATTTTAAAGTAAAAGTCAGTAGCCATATTTCCTCACCTCCAGAAAATAGGAACACCTACCTTAGTTCATTAATCATTTTGTTTGCAATAAATAGGAGAAAATATAAATTAGCATAAAGTGACATACCATTAGCTCAATCTCTCCTGCTGCGAGGCTTGTCCCTCCTTCAGACCTGTCAGGTAATATTGCGAATTCCATGGTACTATTCTTTACTAAAATCTTGGTATTAACTGGATAATAGTTGCCAGCCTGCGGTTCCTCGTTGGAATAACTATAGGTAGGTCGGAAATTAGTTTTCCGATACATCATTTCTCTGCCGTTTGAATCTGTGTAAAATACACCATTTGTATTTGTGATTTCAGTTGTGTATCGTACCACAACTTCGACTCCGTCGCCAAATCTAAAAAATATTTTGCCTCTCAAGCATTTTATAATGTCTGCAATTCAGGAGTTCTTCAACCGTTTTGAACCGTTATGAAGTTCCGTTATCCAGTTTATGTATAGGAGAGGATGGGACAATAAGAAATGGTCAATAAGATATTTTTTTGTTTTGTGTTTGTTTTTATATATAAATTTACAAGAATTTAAGTGTTTCGGACCACTTAATCTACAATGGAAAAATATAATCGTGGTTTGTTCTTTTTTGACCTATGACCTATTATCCTAAATGTATGGTAGAAGCGGTAACTACTATTAACTCCGGCGGTAGAACATTATGATGTGCCATTTGGGACACTGTGGTTTGACTAGGAGAGAAACATTAACGCTTGTGTCAGACTATGTTCACAGACAGAAAATAGTGACAAGCTGAAAAGACGGGAAAGCTCTCGGTGAATATTAGTTTCGCGGCTTCCTGAATCGCTATCCATAGCTGACGATTAGAAAAGGTGAACCTCTCAGCTCGCCAAGGGGGAACTGATCCTTTCTTCATAAAACATTTTTATGATATTACCAAACTGTACAATGTACAATGAAATGGGCATCGGTTCTTAATATGTTGAACTCTTGTTTAACTGTGACGAAACTTCCTTCCGTCATGATCCAAAGGATATGTAAATTGTAGCAGAAAAGCGGGTCAGGCGGGAACGGAAAAAAAATTAACACAGCTGTATAATACTGGGGAGCTGCAGATGGGAGAAAACTTCCACCCTTTATCATTTTTACTGGTAAACAATTGTGGTTCACATGGTTGCACAATATGAATACCCTGGTACATACATGTGGTAGTATGCTGTTCAGGAAATGGGTTGGATGGATGGAAATTTGTGTGGTGCAAAAATTTGTTCCTGCAGGTCATTCATCCAAAGAGCAAAGACAGAGGAAGGCTGCACTTTTTTTTAATGGAGTGATCTTTCATATTAGTTATGATCTAGTGAAACTAGCTTTAGAGAATGATGTTTTGCTTATTAAATTTCCACCATACGTTAGTCATTTTATTCAGCCAGTTGACAGACCGTCTTTAAGATACTGAGAACTGACTTGAATCAACTCACTGAACAAAATTTTGAGTAGAATTTGCAGTTTGCTGAACTTATTGGTACTCTTTGGGAGTCATGTAAATTCCAGAATTTGAGGTCTGGATTACAATCAACTGAGCTGTTTCCTATAAACTTTGATAGGTTTCCAGAGACCGCTTATGATCTAATAAAGCTAGAAAGAGTTAAATCTGAAAGAAATGATGAGTTTAATTATTCAACGCAAAGACTGTCTCCACTTCCTCCAAAACCGGTTGCTCTTCAACACTGGACCTTATAGATATGCCTAAAAGAACGAGAAACGGAACAGGTAGCAGAAGATAGTATGGAATTTAAAAGAATGAAAGAAACATGCAAGTCTAGCTGTGAACTGTTTATTATAAAAATACTTTCTAAAACTGTTTCTGCAAAAGTTGATACTCAACCCTATCAGGAAAAAAGTAGAAAGTTTCTCAAGGTTTTAAGGAAATTCTAACATCAGACATGGTTGCACAACTCCTAAAAGATGAGGCTGAAGCAAAGCAAGTTAAGATTTTCACAAGTAGAAACAAAAGAAGTGAAAAAGACAAAGAATGAGCAGAAATCATATAAAAATAATAAGAAGAGGCATAGGGTTGCACAAAAAATAGAAGCTGCAGATCTTGACCCAAAAGTATTGGAATCTGATGGATGACTGCACCTTGAATACATTTCTTAATCAGGGCAAACCTGATGATACTGCAAAGCAAATACTTTGCCATTTATTACGATATCGGTTGGTATCTGGGTCGAATAATTTCCATGAGGACACTTGTATAGTCAAGTTTCTTAAAGAAAATCTTGAATAGTTTTATGGGCCTAATCAATTAATGGGTAGTGGACCTTTCACTCTTAAAATAATAGATTATGTTCAAATTAAAAGAGGCTACTTTTCCATGAAAATGAAATTTTTGTCCCAAACACAAAGTTAAGTAACTCCTTATTTTGTCAGTATTTGTTTAAAAATATCTTAAATAATGTTAGGTATAAGAATGTTTATCCTTTTTTATGTTTAATACATTTTCGTTTAAACTTCAGCAACGACAAGAAGGTACTACAAACTTTAACAAGATGGTAAAAAATCAGGGTAATAAGATACACTTCAATGATGTATCATAATATCCGCAAACAAATTATACTGTTGGTATATGAGCGGCAACGTGTTCATTTCTTATTACGCCTCGTGGGGAAAAAAAGAGACATTTGTCCGGGGGTAATAAGAATCAATTACTGCCTAATGTTATTTTTTAAGAATGAATGGGTACCTTTTCATGCATACCTTCAGGTCATATACACACTGGAAAAATCAACAGAGCTATATAATACCTAATATTAAGACGTACGACTTTTTTCCGTATTTTATTACCCCAAGTGTATCTTATTCCCCAATCCTGCCCCACTTCAATTGCAATTATTAAAATAGGTTTACTTACGATGAATATATAGGTCCAACTAACCAGTCGAATTCAATGTAATCTTCATCTGCATATATACGAATAATCTGTGTTGCCCAATCTTGCCATATCTGCTTTATTTCTCTAACTACATTCCCTTCGTCACTTAAAACTATATTCTCTACAATCCCTTTAAATTCTGTAGCATTTCTATGGTGAGTATCAGGTCGAAAAACAAAAGCGTCTGACTGATCAGTGGAGCTTGAATTGTAATACATTATCCTCTGATGTACATCCAAAGTTGCGTTATTTATTGTAATAGATTTTAAAATATGAGTATCTGCATCGAACGTAACATATTTTTTTTTGTCCTAAAATTTTCATATGTGAATCATAAACCAATATAATTAATTGCTAGTAATATTTGCATTTTCAAATGTAAGATGGTAACGATTGTGTATAGATGCTTATAATTGATACAATTTAGATGATTATATTATTTTTTTCCAGTTAGCCCAGTCGACGTAGCCCAAATAAAAAAAAATGGAAATTTGGTAAGAGTGTTCATTTGGGCTTAAAAAATTTGGGAAAATTGGAAGTACAAGGAGCCCAATAGCCTAGGTGCAGGTGCATTTTGATCCGCGCTCCGAATTGATTACAGAAATCTGAAACTGAAGACAATCTGGATTTTAATTAAGAATTTCGATGCAATTTCCTTTACTTTCATGTAACGCACTAAGCTTAATAATTTTAATGTACATCTTTGTGCTTAGGAGACTGTTTAACTAGGCTTGGGTTTATAATTTAAGATTGATACAATTATCCTTAAACGAAGTTCCTACCAAAAATCCTATCCTATCAGGATCCTCGTTATTAAGTCTAACGTTCTCTTCACTATCTTCAACCTTTTGAACCAACCTGAACATATACACTTTATAACCAAGAGGTTGCAGATCTGTAGCTCGAAACATCAGTATCTTGGGTAGCTTATTACCAGGAATATATTCAAAATTACTTATAGGTTCGCTTAACTGAGATTTTATATCTTCACCTAGTAAATAATGAGTAAATAATATATTTTACAATGATTAGTGAACAATTAATTATGTTACCTGTTGGACCAGTAACTTTCCATGTACCATCCCTTACTGGTATTTGAATGTATTGAGAGATATTTCTGGCTAATGGATTGTAAATTAAAACTGAAAATTTTTCTTTGTCTGACTCTTCACAGACGCTGACATTTGACAAGAGACACGATTTGAGGTTGAGACTTTCCGTTCTCAAAACTGATCTAAAATAATTTGATTATGTTTATGTTGTTAATTAGCAAAAGACCAGCACAAAACATCTTTGAGTTGTTTTCATATTATTAGGAATGTTGCATGAATGTAGCATGAAAATAGGGTAATCACGATTTCTTTGTCATATCAAAAAAAAATACCCTTTCCATAACAACACTTCAGTTTTGTAAGATTTTTCATGCTTTTCTTATTACTACTACATACCATGATATTACGACTACAAGATATGCTAACGCTCATGCGATCCCCTATCTATCTCCCTCTGCTGACGTCATTCCGTGACAAATTTCAAATATTCAAATTTGACACATGTTTACATTAGTTATTCTAATTTTGACAAATAAAGTGACACTTTTCAAAATCTTTTGACGTTAGGAAACATCTTACTTTTTTTTTGATCAAGTAAAAGCCAGCTTTATCAATTAAAATAGCTACCCTCTTGAGTAGTATTGAGGGTTGTTTCATGAGCTAAGGAATTGAGATTTGCTAAACAATTCGGTATATAATCACTTATCAGTAATTGAAAATAACATTTAGAACTTACGAAAAGCAGCTACTGATGTTTGTTATAGCTATTTGCATTTCCCTTACTAGTTGCTTATGAACATCTTTTGCAATGTTGTCGCTTTCCACACCAGTTATAATATCATGATGCTGCATGAGACCCATAGCTTCACTAAAACGATAATTACCGTTACAGACAGAGGACGAATTCTTCCTAGTTCCTCCTCCAAGAGCTGATATTTGTTTATTAACCTAAAACGCAGTTGAAAATTTATCTTAATATATCTTGTCTCTTAGGAATATTCCTGAAACGTTTATATAACATATGTACAGCCAAAAAGGGTTACAAAATAATTTAGTTAAGGTCTAATATTTTGTAAGACCTATGAGGAACATTAAAGGAACAATTATAATAACGTTGGGGCAATATGTTACAAAACCGTTATACAGTTTTGTAAAATTTGTTGTTCGCCTGTTATAATATTTATTTTGCCCCGCTCAATATACTTATAAAATACATATAAAACTTGTTTCATACGTATTTTATATTGGCTTTTATATAATGAATAGAGATATTTTAATTATACAAAAGCCAGTTCTTAAAGTATAAGAAAAGCTTAATATTTTAATATAATTGTTTTTTGAAGATATCAGTATGTAGATGGCACTGTGCTCTAAAAAATATTTCGATGGGAAAAACTTTAAAATTGGATTTATGTGAAAGAAATTGCAAGTCTACGTGGATTAGGTTCCAAAAAGAAGTACCATTAATCTAACCCATTTCGAGATATTTGAGTTTTAAAATCAGCAATAAGACCTTTCAAAAACAGAAATGTCGCTTAAGTATAAGTTTATAAATATATTTTATAATTATATTTATTCTTATTACCTGAAGTAAGTTGTTCCCAAAACGTTCCAATCTTTTTGATGTTGGTCTGGAAGTAAAAAAACCTGACCATACTCTATTTTGGCTTTCAGCAAATGGCAAAAAATCGTCGGTTTTTACATCTAATTTAATATTCTTAGCTTTTACATAATCGTTTACTGCCTTAGTGTAACAAGATGGTGTAGAATAAAATATGTTAATATTTTTTTCATTAATTGTGGGTTTGAATATTCTAAAACCCCTGAAAACAGAAGATATTTGTTTCAGACAAGTAGAATTAGATGTAGGAAAAATCATTATATATATATATATATATATATATATATATATATATATATATATATATATATATATATATATATATATATTTATATATATATATATATATATATATATATATATATATATATATATATATATATATATATATATATATATATATATATATATATATATATATATATATATATATATATATATATATATATATATATATATATATATATATATATATATATATATATATATATATATATATATATATATATATATATATATATATATATATATATATATATATATGTATATATATATATATATATATATATATATATATATATATATATATATATATATATATATATATATATATATATATATATATATATATATATATATGTATGTATATATATATATATATATATATATATATATATATATATATATATATATATATATATATATATATATATATATATATATATATATATATATATATATATATATATATATATATATATATATATATATATATATATATATATATATATATATATATATATATATATATATATATTATATATATATATATATATATATGTATATATATTCAATATTTATTGGCAATTTACTGTAATCGTACTCTATCAGCATGTCAATATTCTGGTAGTTCATTTCAGCAGCTTGCCAGTGGAAGTCGTCCCCCATTGGAATTAATATATTGTTCGTGGAGTAGTATGGATACTGCTCTTTTATGAAAGAAGTAAAGTCCACCACCTACAATACAAAACATATTATGAAAGTCAACTTAGATAAATAATAGGTGTTCCACTCAGCTTGCCTGGGAAAAATTTCGAGCTTGCTTTTTATAGAGTTAAATTCACATTTTTCATAACACACAACAGAATACTGACAAGGTTTGGCAAGGTGGAAAATATTTCTTTACAGTCGAGTGTTACAAAAACCGAACAAGGCGCGCATCCCCGAGCCGGCTATAGTGTGAGGTTGAAATTAATTTCCACAGCGTACAAAGTACATATAAATTATTTATTTCTATATCCGGAAAATGTGTTTCGATAATTAGAAATGACGTTTATATAATTTTTTTTATAGATTTATTATTAATTTTGTATTTATATTGGGATACATGTACGTACCTAATGCCTATCTAATGAAACATTAAAGTCAGATTTAAGACGATGGTGGATAGGTAGTGTTGCATTTTCAAAATAAAGAAAAAAAACCGATTAGGCGTAGGAAAATCTCTTCTCAGGCTAGTGTTTTAAAGTTGATTAGAATCAAATTTTCTACAATTTTGGTCCTTATAATTTTTCCCCGGGGTCGATATTTTTCGATGAAGACCCGAGCGAGGGGGACGCTTAAATTAAATTTTTTGCCCAATTTACCGACCTCAGCAAGATTATTGAAGGTAACTTATGGTCCGGTTACTACCTCTTATGATAAGAAGTATAAACATAAAATAGAACATTGACATAAGTAAATTCTATATAGTAACTACATTCTTAAAAAAGAAAAATATCGGATGTCGGCTACAAAAGCTGGAAGTATTTTACAAAAGAGAATCCATTTAACAAGAAAATATACCAAGAAAAGAATCTATATATCAAAAATAGCCAAATTTTCTAAAATAATCCGGTTACTTTTCGTTTTCCGCTATTATACCTTCTATTTACCCTTCTGTGCCAGTTGTCTTCTACAGTTTCTCTTTCAGTTATAATCAGTTCATCCTGACACATTATATCGAAACAAAAATTTGGTGGCCAACTATAATGCTTGTAAAGGACTGAAGCGAAAATTTGTGCTATTATTGCCTGAAAAAAGATACGTAGTTAGTTATTAATATGCTGTATACTACTATAAGTAAGACAGTAGTAAATAATGTGCTACAAGATGGTATAGTCCATTATAGAGTTGTCATCCGGAGAAGCCGACACATTTCTATACACAACACACACACACACACACACACACACTATATATATATATATATATATATATATATATATATATATATATATAAATATATATATATATATATATATATATATATATATATATTATATATATATATATATATATATATATATATATATATATATATTATATATATATATATATATATATATATATATATATATATATATATATATATATATATATATATATATATATATATATATATATATATATATATATATATATATATATATATATATATATATATATATATATATATATATATATATATATATATATATATATTAAACTTATTCTCTTGACTTCTAAATTGGCTCTGAACTCCTTGCAATATTTTTACTTGTTAAGATCATTAATTTATTAATATAGTATTTTTTTCTTTTTTTTCTAACTTCTCATGAACGAGGAAACGATATTATATATTTCTAAATTTAATATTTGTCAGGGTAACGACTTTTCATTTATATGATTTATTTGTATATTTTTTTAATCGAGGTACCGGCATAACATATTAGCATCAAAAGTAAATTGTCAAATCGTCAGATAAAATTTACTGAAATTGAGTTAAGTATTGCTATTACCTAAACTCGCACTTCCAGTCCACAGCATATCCATAGTCTTTTCCTGTAAGCGTTTTTCTTTATCACGGTAGTCAAGTCTCGCAAAGAATACTCCATCAAATCCAAACTGAGACAACAAGGAGGCTTGTTCTTGGCTATGTCCGAAGTACCAATTTGCCAACTTACTCTAGGTCTTGCACATCTTCCTAAATTATCTTCTAGAAACTTAAGGCCCAAAGTATACTGATCAATAGTGGACTGATAGTGCACAGTAGCCTCGTCGTTTACAGTCCAGGCCATTGACGATTTCCAGTCGTCCTTCATTGATTAGATACTTTACCTTAGATTTTTATAGAATCGGATTGTAGGTTCCACCATTTATATAGAAATACAGTTTTCAACTTGAATAAATCTGAAAATATTTTTGCATGCAGAATAATATATATATATATATATATATATATATATATATATATATATATATATATATATATATATATATATATATATATATATATATATATATATATGTATATATATATATATATATATATATATATATATATATATATATATATATATATATATATATATATATATATATATATATATATATATATATATATATATATATATATATATATATATATATATATATATATATATATATATATATATATATATATATATATATATATATATATATATATATATATATATATATATATATATATATATATATATATATATATATATATATATATATATATATATATATTGTTGGCGACGCCCCGCCTATCGAGTAATGCCCAACCCCAACCGGAAAACTGATGTGGAGATTTTGAAAGAAATAAAGATTGTTATATAAGTTGGCGAATTTCATGATTATAATAAAGCTCACTTTTTGAGTTGTATAATTTGGGTGTTTCTTTGTGATTAATCTAACACAGAAGTGGCATTCACCTACAATGTCTGCAAAAAATATCAGAGAAGATAACATTTCAAGTCCTGGTCAGCCCGCCGAGAATTTTTGGCAATGTTTGAAAAAAAATCGGTTGAGAAGACCAGCTCCAATGTGGTACAAAATGCAGGGGGAATCTTCATTCTACCTGTACGCCCAGGTCTACTGGTTCAGAAAATCCAGGAAATATGCAAGTTGGCCTCCAAAGTTTTGATCCCAAAATAAACAACGTCGATGATTGGTTTGTGGAAATCTGACAGACACAAAGGCATTTTGGTCTGACGGAATGGGAAGCCATGATTTAAATGTACGACCTAGTATTTATAAACAACATTTTAAAGACATAAAGTAAAGAACAGTTAAGTGATTACAGAACAGTTAAGACCTTAGCCAATTGACATGTACCTTATAGAGTGGTACTTAGTGATTGAGGCATGTACCTTGATAGAGTCTTGCTAGGTGATTATAGTGATTTAGTGATTATAGTGATGAAAGGGATAATTATTGCTGAACCTGAGAAAGGGTGGCTGAAATGGGTTCCTCGCTACCTCGATGAGAGTAGAACTTGGACCCAACGACACTGTCGGTGATTAATTCACTGATAGCACTACGAAAGGTGATATGTGGTCGAATATATGGAATAAAAGATCTCTTTGGCTCTTCGGACAAGTTTATTTAACGAAATGGGTTGAAATAACTGACTCTAGGTTTATTAAACAATTATCTTCCTTCTTTAAAGGTATTTTAGGATGTTCCCGCTAAATTTACTTCCACGAACAAATTAACAATACCCCACAGATTTAACTCTGTAGCTACCCTAACCAAGGTTGGAGTGTGCCTTTTCTTAAATTTGGAAAACAATGACCATTAAATTTGAGCCCTTATGTAATTTAGATTTGTTAAACCAAAATTCGTACTAACACAATTTATTGCGGTTCACAAACACAAACTAACATTCGGACAACGGAAAAGCGTACGAACACTAATTGAATTCAAGAACGCGCGTGGAACTGATTAATTTTCGCTCTTCCATCAGTTTTATAATTTTGACTTGGGTAGTCGGAATTTCGGCCAAAAGGGCCACTTCTAGTATGACTGACTATACTAATTATTCTAATTTCGACTCTATTTGCGTTTTGTGGGCCTGTCTGCCTAAGAGGCAGATATGTTCTTTATAGTTAATCACAGCTTAAGTCGTGTTACTTCTTCATTTCCCAACTACCAAACTATTGGATTTTAAGGAACTCACTCCACCTCTTACATTGTTACAGATTTTCTAAGTGTACTTGACCAACCCCTCCTAAATGATTTACAATCCTATAGCTACCCGTACGAAGACGACCTCGGTGGTCGGTTAACAAACTTCGTATTTCCTTCCGTTTAGATAATGTATAATTTCGTTAATAAGAATAAACTTGGGAGGCTTGCCTAATTTATACAATAGAGAAAACCCTCCTAAAAACTCTACTGGCAATACTTTATATCTTGAGCCTTGCTTCAATTTACATTACTTTACAATTTGATTCTTTGACTAGGAGCATTCGGTCTGTATCAATTTCTACTTTAAATTCCATGATTTCTACGCAATTTGGGTAACATAACTCCACAATTTTGGCAGATTGTCGTCGCGGAACCGGCATCTTGGCGACGCTAGACAATGCAACATATCTGATCCCAACCGTATCGAATTGCTCGGGGCTATTTCTAAAGGGTGTTTTTGTCTTGTAAAGCAATAATTCTTTTTTTATTAGGGACTATTACTTAACTGGCGATATTGTTGCCTTTCTATTTTATGATGTACTAGTTCCGTTATGTATGATCCTTCTCGGAATTGAACCCCTTAAAAAATATATATACGCTTCGTACTTTTCGCCTTTTGTTCTTGTGACACTTTCTATCTGACCAGTTCTTGGGCTCTTTGTTCTTCGCTGCAAGAAAAGGAACCCAAGATCCGGTTGTCGTCACAGTTCGTTCTGCCTAATTCAAGTACGTGCTATTTCACACACACATATATATATATATATATATATATATATATATATATATATATATATATATATATATATATATATATATATATATATATATATATATATATATATATATATATATATATATATATATATATATATATATATATATATATATATAATAATAATAATATATTACCTTCTCTCAGGGTTCTTCATTAGAGCTTTGACCACAGAGGATATTATATGCTGGACATCTGAAAAATATTTGTTTCACTGAAAATAAATACAACGTTGCTTTATAAGGTTCCCAGGAATCCCCATACCATACATCCATGTTTAGAGTCGGTAGTAGAAGGTAGTAGGCTACAAACAGTTGCCTTCAAATTAAAAACTAAACAAATAGCTTTCGACGTGTCTTTTAGAAAAACACTCACCAGTTGTATATCTGCACATTTACTTATATGGAAACGAATCATATTGAGAAGCTGCAGAGAAGTTATTTCGCTTTTATTGAGGCTATTTAGAATGATGTACGATTTATTTAATTGGTCATTTATACTTGAATTTATTATTATACCTACTATTTTCATATTATTATTTGGCATTAGTTTTGATACGAACTCACATTTATAGAAAATATTACCTAGTCTACTATTCATACTTCTTCTATTTGAACATGTTGACATATAAAAGCATCAGGTATACATTTATCTAGATGATAAACTTTAAAATGCGTAAAACTTTGTAGAAAATATTAAAACAACTAATTTTCCTAGCTATATGATAGAAAATATTGAATTACATATATGAGGAATTAAAGAATTCATAATAGTCTAAGAATCGGCTGCACGTTTGCTACGTTCATCCAGTTTTTAATCAATATCAATTCTTTTTATACAATTATAAAAGGGGCAATATGTTTTGGCCGGGTTGCCTATTAAAATGTGTCCGCTAGTATTTTTAATTAAATTAATGTTAACTGACTTTTGAGAAAAAAATGATTCACTAGTTATTTAACTAAACTATACTCCAATTCACAGAAATATACGTAGAGAACTAGAAAAATTGCCGTGTAATCAGGTAATATTTTGTTACATTTTTACGTTCATGGCGTATATTCATCAGTGTTAATATATCAAATTAAAGCTTATTTTATTCTGTAAATGACAGTGGCGGCTCGTGAAGGGTAGGGTAGATTTGGTCCGCGAAGTTTTAATGGCTTTAATAATTTTTAGAATTTTCAAGGTCACGCGTTTTCCTGGCACTTCAGAATTTTAATGAAAAATCCATTTACAGGGTTACACAAGAATTATTTTTGGAATTTGATACCTTTTGGATATAATAATATTTATTCGCGAATTACTGATTGTAGAAATAAATTCGAATAAACAAAATATATTTTATTAAATTGTTAAATATTTTGTATAAACCAGTAGCAAACTTGCAGCCGGATCTCGTACTATAAACATTTAAAGAGAAAGTGATACTGAAATTGTGTCTACTCAAAACTAAAATTACTTATTTGATATTAGGTATTAATTATTGCTTGGAAATTTCAAGGAGAATTCCTATTTTCACCTTGGTAATTATTTTCTATGAATGTGAATTTCTATCAAAATATTTTATATTTTATTAATTTACATTATAATATAACATATTTTACAAGAAAATATTAAAGGTTTTCCCAGTTTTTGTAAGATTTAGTAAAGATAGTTTCGAAATGCATTGCAATGCAATGACTATTGACTGCAAAGACTGTAAGGATAATAATATATAACAAACATTCAAAAAATTAAGTTGATTTTGACATGACATACGACCGTGAAATAAAAATAACAAATTTATAAAATAAAAATAACAAATGACAGGCTACAACACCATTAAATTTACCACTTTTTTCTCTTTTTAATCATGCAAAATATGCCTTAAAAACTTTAACTGATAGTAGCATTTAAAATTTTACGAAAACCATAATATATTTCATTAAATCGTAAAAATCATCACTGTCATGATAGTAAAAATTCACTTTATAATAATTATATTAGGCACATAATAATTTATTGCACTTTACAAAAAACAAAGTCTCAAATAAAAAAGTACAAGAGTACAAAATGAAAAACTGAAAGAAATCTTCTTATATTGCCTTTGTACATAACTTTCATACCTTTGATTATTTCTGTATCCTCTCAAATAATGATATAAATATAAACGCTTAACATAAATAAGACATTTAATATTTTTCAGGTTTTTGTACCATGTGGACTACTAATTTCTTTTCTCTGAAATCCTCAAAAAAATAAGGATAACTTTTAATGAAATATTGAAATCTAGTATTCAGAGCTCAGAGCAAAATTTTGAAACTCGTTATGATAATTCTGTCATATTCATAAATGACGTCATGACGAACATTGTGAGCAATATAAAAGAAGGAAACTTCTATAGCTTGTAACATAGAAACATGAGACATAAAAACCCGAGCAAAAAAGCCTCATTATATCGGTTTCTTCACACCTGCTAGCGCATTTTTAACAGCGTTGTCAAGTATAACCGATTTTTCAGGAATTTAAGGAAAAACAAATGATTTTATATACATCGCCCATCACATTATGATATTATCATGTAGTATAACAAAATATTGATCACACTATATACCTTTCGTCATATCATACAACAGTTGGATGGTGAATGTGATGCAGAATAAGAAGGTTTCCCATTCAAATATTACGGATCCATTTTACACGTTCCTTGGCCGTGTCACATCGGCATCATTGGCATTCATTGCCTGATACCATCGAACGTTTTGTAGTAAAGTGGGGTCAACAATCATTCTTGACATAGAAGTAATACAGTTATTCTTTAATCTAGTGCATTATTTTGATGGGTTTTGTGTTAAAATTGATTAATTATTAATATTCTATCAAAACATAACAACTTGTTGAATGAAAGCGCCTTTATAGTGACGATTTTAGCTTGCTGTAAGACAAGTTATACAACCCCGATTTCCCATTGCGGCAATTGTGGGTATCTTTTGAAATTTTTTTATGTCTCATATTTCGATGTTACAACAGTAAGTACACATAATAATAATATAGTAATATCTCTACCCCTTATTCTAGCCGGAATGGTTAGCTCAATAATGGCTCATTCTAATCGTAATGGTTAAAGCATTATTATTTGTTGGGCCGTATGGGCGCCCAGCATCGACTTAGTTTAAATTTCACCATTCGGTGCAGGGATGAGAGAGACCTGGAAAATCTCATTAAATGTTGAAGATAAATTATTGAACTTTCATTTCGCGCCAGTGGCGAATTGAACCAACTGCTGCTAGGTGATCGATCTTTAGAGCTTGCGAGCTAAACAGCTCGAACATCGTGCCCAATTAGACCAAGCTCTAGAGATTTTTTAGGACATTAAAAAATAATATGTAACAAACTGTGCAGAGTTGTAAAACACAATACATAGATGAAAACGTATATAAATTTTTCAAGCCAATTGTTGTTTATAACAAAATGGCGTACGAAAAACAGTACAAAAAGAAAAAAATGTACATGTGCAATCGTTTTGACTAAAATATAAAGTACTAGAGAATTGAAAAATCTACAAAACGAGCTCTCTCTCAAACGGAACTCTCTAGCTGCATTTTCAGGCATGACAAACCGAGAAAATGGAGCTTTTTATTGAACATTTATAAATTTCACAATTTTTAAGTTACGGCATCTGCGTTGCACGTAAAAGTAACTTTAGACATGTAAATTATTTGTACAAAACCCTGGATCTGTCGGATGGATAGTTTTGCTACAATTGCTAATTATATTTTTTTATGCCCCTTATCCAGATAATCACCCTTCCTCATACGGTTTGTAAAATTTGTACATTCATACTCATACTTGTACGTTAAAATGATGTTAAAATGGTTTAAAACGCGTCCGAACATTTTTGTATTGTAGTCAAAACGATTGTACTTGTAGTTATTGCTAGAAACTCAAAAAAAAATTTTTTTGCATTATTTAACTGTTTTTCGGACGCCATTTTGTTATAAACAACAATTGGCTATTTAATGTATAAGCGTTTTCATCTATGCATTATACCATATTGATGGAAATATGCAATATTGTAACCATGCGTACCAAATTATTGAAAAATTATATTATATATTTATATAGAGTTTAAGGTTCTTACTATTGTAATAATATTGATCAGTAGTATTCTGGTAGCCTACATTTTCGTAGGAATGAGGCACAAGATGTACGTTAATTCGATTTGCATCTACAGCATGGCAAGACTAAAAAAAATATAGGAGTAGATAGGGGAAATTGGTTTATCCAACACAATCAAGCTATAAAAAAAATAATAATAATAATATTGGACTTACATTATATCCACAAGTGGGCTCGTATTCTCGACGCCCATTAATTGCACCAAGGCATGCACTAATTAACCAAGCACATATATTTACAATATTCATTATTCAATTAAAGTCGCACCGAAGCAAATTTTACTTCTCTTGAATAATTGTACTTATGCAGGTGTGCTTAGCTGCTGGTATAAGATGAATTTAATAAATTTAGAAGTGTTATATAGCTATTATATTTTTGTTTTCGTTTGCAAATACATGTTATAGAAAATATACAGATGTTATACAAAGCAAGCAAAGCGCCGCCGATGGTATCCGTATAAAAAGGTAATCTGGAAAACAAAACACTTGCGTCAAGTACGTGAAAAGCGCTAGATGATCCTTTGAGATAAATAAGCTTTGATGCGACATGTACTTGCTTTAGTCCGTGTAACAGATAATCTGATTTAAGAAGGGACTCGATAAATTCCTTAAAATGATTTTAATTCCGAATACTATAGTCTACCATGTAAAACTTCTACCCGAACACAGATTCATGTCACCTACGCGATGTGTCATACTCATCATTAGGCGCTTCAAATATTTATTTTATAAAATTACTTCAATCTTGAAAAGTTAGAGGTGGGATAAGATAAGGTGATGTAACAAAATGGTAAAGTGCAGGTCATAATTCTGTGCGGAAAGGGAATAGCGACCCAAGAAGTCCTTTGATTATTATTTAGAGAATTCTAAGAAGGTCCACATTAAATGAGTAATTCATCTTGTATAGTGTGTTTTCTTTAAGTATGGTCTTTCATACGGCATTCGTACGGCAAAATTTCATAGCTTCGTAAATGCATAACTTCGTAATCGCAAACAGATGTGTAACTACCAAAAAAGTAAAATATCTCAAATCAATTGTAAAATGAACAGGGTCTATCTATAAAAGGGACACGAAAAGATTCGACCATAAATAATAGTTGTCCGCTAGAAGCGTCACTTAATTTATGGTTTCCGGGTATGGGAAAAATGGCCAAACAGCTAACTAATTGATGCAGAAAGAGTAATCTCAGAAATGTCATATAAAATGTTTAGTTTCTATTTTGCAACCAGATGTCGTTAGCGTACGGGAATAGTTTCCTGAGATCATGTAAGGGGTAAAGTAGGTCCCGTAGGATTGGTGGAGATTTCACCCCCAGTAAGTGGTATTACTTAAAGGGGATGAAAGATCGACTTTGGTCCCGCCCAGCGAGGACTGGAGCAACAATCTTAGCCAAAATTATGCAGTTTCCGGCAGGTTTTCATACAGTAAATTCGGGTTTAAAATCAAATAGTTTAATAAGCGGAAAGTCACTCAAATTTGTTCTATTAGAGCCAGGTCTACTTAACCCTAGCGATTAGCTTTATTTTCATATGAATAGATTTATTATTTACGCCACGCATCTGGTTGTGTCCAAATTTATAGTTTGTTTAGTGTAAATGTTTTATTGTCAGCGTAATTTATTCTGTTAAATATTAAATATATATCTTGGTTTGAAGTTATTTGAATTAATCTCTTGACCAACGAAATTCAATATTATCCGTCAAAGTTAGTTCGTGAATCTTAGTGATGATGTGAGGCTTTAGCCATACAGGATTAACATCGACATCATGAGAGCATATGAGGTAAGCTAAATCTCCATGTATCAATATTAAGATTTCCCCTTCTAACTTTAAAGCATACGCGACGAACCCAGGACTATGAGATCTTGTGTGTATATAGTTATGTACGTATACATATTTTTGCAAACCCCGACGCTCCCTTTCATTTTAACATCGGTCAATCTGGTAAAAACCTCAGTGGTTACAGTATTAGAATGATGACATTCTAAAAATTTATATAGGACAATATTACTGGAAAATAAAAATGGGTCGGGGAATGGGGGCAAAACCGGACAGGGAGGCATAACCGCATATAGCCAAAATTTAAACACTATTACTGTCATCTACCGGGCAATAGGCAAATGGAAATTTGTACGTGCAAGAAAATGGATCTGTTAAAGTGCCAGTGATGTTAGTGATTTACGCATCATTTAGATTTGCAGGTGATGTACTTTAGGGATATTTTTAATTAACCAGCTACGAATATTGCTTATACAGCGAACTTATGCGTTCGATAGCCGTTAGATAGATTTATAAACTTGCAGAAAAAAGAAAAGGGTTTCAAAATTGCTACTATAACACATAATGCAAATAAATCTACATTAGAGGACAGCGTTAAGAAGTTACGGAATGGATCTACGCTAGATGTAGAAAGTTCTAAGGGTTAGTTAAGTATTCTCGACAATCTCACAACATATCTAACTGTATGTATATTTTTAGGTATGGGTAATTTTAAAACAACTTTTTCGAATGTTCAAGAAGCAGAGTTGGTGAAATACATACAACTGGTGGAGAGTCGTTTATTTGGGTTAACTACAAAATATTTGCGACAATTAGTAGTCCAATTAGCAAAAAGGAATCAATTAAATCATAATTTCAGATACGGTATCGCAGGTCTTGATTGCTTGAAAGGGTTCCTAAAACGACAACAGGATTTACCATTAAGAAGTCCCGAGGCTACGTCGGCAGCTCAGTAGTGTCAAAATTATTCGAAAATCTAATTCACTGCTTAGACAAATATAAAGCCACTCAAAAATTATTGCTTAAAGAGGAGCGTCAAGTAGGAGCCTTGACGTCTGCTGGGAGGGGGCAAACGATAACAGCGGAATTGTGCTTTTCTGTATCAGGAATAGTCCCCCACTTCTAATATTCCCACGGGTGAGAACGCAAGCAGAACTTCTTAATCGAGCACCATTAGGCACTGTGGCAGTGTGTTAGCCGTCTGGTTGGATGTATTCGGATATTTTTCTGCAATGGGTAAAACATTTTTCTTCACATGTTAAACCATCAGTTGATGATCCGGTGTTGTTGCTCCTTGATGGGCATTTAACTCACACTAAAAACTTAGCTGACTATGCCCGTGTTAACTGTAATGTTGAGTTTTCCACCACATTGAACCCACCGACTTCAACCACTGGATGTTAGTTTCATGGGACCATTGAGCACGTTCTACAGTCAAGAGGTAAAAACATGATTGCGTAACAATCCTGGCCGGATTGTTACCAGTAACCCAGATCCAGATTAATAAACTGTTTGGTGCAGCATTCGCTAAAGCTGCTAAGGTCCAGAACGCTCTAGGAGGATTTAAGAAGACCGGGATTTATCCAACCGACCCCAATATATTTGGGGAGGCTGATTTCGCTTCATCAGAGACCACTAAAAGGCAAGACGGAACAGGGCTACATACAGAAGCAATAGGAATAGGTACCCTGTACCCAAACTTTTCGGTGACGCGAGAAATCCTTCCTCCTGTGCCGCATGTGTCAAGGGCATGTTTATATAGCCGCATGTTTATATTGTCAGGAATCTTACTCTTCAACAAAAAAATCAGATGGATGGGTACAATGCTTAATTTGTAGAAAATGGACCCACGAGGGATGTACCCGTTTGTTTGAGGAATACCTTGACGAATTTATGTGTAGTTAGTGCACCCATACTTATAATATATAGACGTTAGATGCATTCGGTTTTTCTCGAATAACAGTCCGGTTGTACCCCTTGGGTAGGGGCAAAACCGGATTTTCCTAAGTAGGAGGTAGTAGTTTGGTATGAGAAAGTAAAATATTTTATTCAAATTGGGGTACACAGTAGGAAGTACTGTACAATAAAACAGTTATTTGGATTGAATTTATAGCATTTTGTTAATATGTGGAAATTCGACATAGAAATAAGAAGTAAGCACAAGTTAAAATTATTTATTATTACATCATATAACCTAAAGGTAAAATAAAATTTTCACATGACACTGATGTGTCAAATCAAATTTTACAGTACTCTTGTAGTTTCTATTACAAAGGTACGAATTTGCATAGGATCAAGGGTGATTACTAAACCATCAACATCGTTCGAAGGTTGTTCGGACGTCCGCTTTCCAGTATTGTTTTTATAATTTACTTCCATACTATCCTCCGTTTTGCCTTTTATCGGGTTGGATCCATTAACTAAATGTTCTATGCTATCACCAGTATCAAATTCAAGACGAGTATTTTCTGATAACCACTGATTTGCACCTAGAGTAGTTTCTTGAATGGACGATATTTCGAATACAGAAAATAGACTCTGCAAAAATATATTGGATATTAAACAGTCATTGTTAAGAGGTTAAACATGTGAAATAACTAAACTCGTTTTCGATCACGAGCTGTAATATAGGTAGGGTAGGGTGGGCCATCATGAGACATGGGCCACGATGAGACATTCTAATATTTCAATTTAGGTATGGTTCTGACATATCTCGGCCAATGGGCCAACTAGACTTCGCTCTTATAGTAATATAATTCTGTGCAGCATCGACCAGTTGCAGGTGAGGTATCGTTTGTGGATGTTGGTGGTGCTGATGTTTTTCGCGCGTATAGTTATGTTCCATCGTCCAGAGACGCATAATAAAAATAAAGGTAAAATTTCCATGCCAAGGATGACCAATAAGCTTTCTCTTATACCTTATAGATTTATAAAATTTAAACTGTACTAGATATAAAAATACTATTTTTAAACACGTTTAAATGGACTACCATGAGACATATTTTGGGACCACCTTGGGACGCATGATGGCCTGATGGACTAAAATATATGCAGAAAAAAGAAAAAGAAAACCAGAAGAGAAAAAAGCAAGCCGTCACAAAGAATTTGTTTTCACATAAAATAGAAGCTATCTCCAAAGACATATCTTTCGATAAAGAAGATGAAGAAATATCACTCCATGGTGATTCTGATGATGACGCTACCGACTGGATTTCTTCAGAATTTGAAGAACTTTACAACGATACGGAGCTGGATGATGTTTTGGTGCAGCTCAAAGCAAAACAGTATGTATTCTATATCGGAAAAGTAGTAAAACTAACTGACACATCATAATTCCATCTGTTCCCAATGTCGCAATAGTTCTATTTAATGATATTAAAATGATTTTACCCGCCCATTTCTCCCGATTTTACCCGCCCATATCTCTTCTGGGAAACACAAAAAGGTTGCAATCGTATTATAAATTTGAAATTAATTTTAACTATCTGAACACGCGGCATAAATAATTTGTGAACATAATTTGTCGCAGTTACACCATTATTTATGTTCTTATTTTTTTCCGATATTTATACTGCTAATAGCTTGCATTAAATGAATATTTCCTTAGAAATTGTCAGTTTTTGTCTATATTTACTATTTCTATAAGTCTCATAGTGGCCGAAGTTTGGGACCACTATGAGACATAAAAAAAAATAAAAATAGAATATTTCTTTTACCGGACACACATTTGTTATAGTTTATTTTTTTTACATATTCATCTCACGTTAGTTATGTGGCCTAATGTGGCCTAATAAATAAGTGTAATATTAAAAGCAAACTCTTTCCGTCTCATGGTGGCCCACCCTCCCCTACCGATTGCCTTATAATGCCTTATAATTCCTAATTGTGATTACATATGTCCAGATAATTACTTGGACTTTCTGCTGAAACATGTAAGGATACTGACCTTTAGGTCCACTGTAACTGGCTGAGACAGTGTAGGATCTTCACCGCTCTCGAGGACGTGCTCCAACCGTAATAGGAAACTGAAGCCAATCCAAGGCTCCAAAGTTAATATTTGAACATTGTCAGGCAAGGCTTGCCGCAAACCTAAAAACTGCAAGTTTCAGTTTTAGTCAAATAAAAAGCATGATATTAATTTGTAATCTTACTTCCATTTGATACTTCTCATTATATTGTTTATAAGTAAGTCCATTGGTCGTTGATAAGAATGTGTATGCTGATAATAATTTCTCTTGGGCTAACTGTCGTTCTTGAGCTGCCGTCGTCCGTCCTAGAAATAGCATGAGAACATCATCTAATTTATTAGAATACTCTCAGTAGTAGGTGTGTAATATATTATCATCCTGTTAGATATCTAAGTTATGTTGATATACTGGTATACACAAATCTACGTCTACGCAATTATTCTTCTCAAACTAAATTGAGTTTAAAGTAATACATATAGTATGAATAACGTATGTGAAATCGACCTCTCATATAGTATATTGACAAGATCAATGGGGGAAATACTTTGCGTTCCAGCTCTAGATCTACATCTAGAAGAAGTTGCTTTGACTACCATAACTCGCCTCAGATCTGTTGGCATACTAATAAACACGAGCTGTGGCCAAACTAGACGCCGCCTGTGGACTGAGGCTGTTGACAGGCTAATTACGATATTAGGCTTGTCCATGGCCTAGGGAGATCTGTCTCTCACGGAGGAAGTACAAGGGGCCCAATGGGCCCTAAGTGCAGCGGAACCTTTGATCCATACTCCGAACAAATTACAGATACAGATACAGATAGTATATGATAACAGCTGGCAGGTAGATCAACGTAGGTATAAGAATTTTGGTTACCTCCAGGATTTGAAGTGGTGCCTCCAGAAACAAAATAATGCGAACCTCTAACCACCAGACCTTTAGAAAATGCCTCTTCCCTTAAAGATTCGCTCACTCCAAAACCGTCGTCATTCAGACACTTTCGGTGTAACTAAAACAAATAATGTTTTAGATTACATACATTACTGGGCATATTTGTCACGTATTTTCAGAGTACTCTTACCATTAATTCCATTTCTCCATCACTCAAGCTTGAACCACCCTGGGCCCTATCCGTTAACACAGCAATTTCACCATCGTCGCTTTTTAACACAATCTTAGATGTAACTGGATAATAGTTTCCAGCCACTGGTTCCCCTAAACTTAAATTCCAGGTTGGTCTGAAATTTCGAACTCTTTTCAGGATCTCCCTGCCATTGGAATCGGTATAGAAAGTGGATTCACTTTCTAAAGAGGTAGTATATCTCGTAACAATTTCCTTTCCATTAGTATGTCCACTAAAAAGTCGATAGAATTTGTATGATTGTTAGTCGAGTCAATGAAGATTTTCACTGCTTAGTCTTCAGAGGCAGGTCCGATGATTTCTTTTAAATGTTTGTTTTTGTATATTATTTTGAAATCAGAAACATTTGGAAACATGCGGAATTAAATATTTATATTGTTATATATTATATTATTATATTATTATATTATTATATTATTATATTATTATATTATTATATTATTATATTATTATATTATTATATTATTATATTATTATATTATTATATTATTATATTATTATATTATTATATTATTATATTATTATATTATTATATTATTATATTATTATATTATTATATTATTATATTATTATATTATTATATTATTATATTATTATATTATTATATTATTATATTATTATATTATTATATTATTATATTATTATATTATTATATTATTATATTATTATATTATTATATTAACACCATAATACTAATGAAATCTATGTAATTTTTTTTTCACGATATTTATTTACTTTTAAATAGTAAAGAGTTAAATTTTTGTTCTTTTTTATTTTTATAATTATTATTAAATGTATTAAATTATATGAAAATTGTCAAAAAAAAAATTATCATGATTTTTTATTCATTTTACATTTGAATATGATATATCGCAATCCATACCACTGCAATTAATGCATGCAGGTGAGCAAAGCAGACCACTTTGTCTCCATCAACACGCTGTATCGCATCTTTGCATGAGCAAAATACAATTTTTAAGATATTATTTGGTACTGATGGTTTTGTCACTTTTATTGGTGTAAAATAATTTTCTTTCTGTCAACCCCAATGTTCTAAATATATAATAGAATTATTTTTCCTCCATTGCTGAACTTGAAGATAAACTATTTTGATATTGTTTCGCAGCATCTTCTGTTAGAAGTAAGGTAATGAACTAAGTTGTACGCTTATCTTTCGACAGTTGTGCTTTAAAATATGTATATCTTAATTTAACTTTTCATGGTTTTAGCACCATACAGCATAAGGATACAGTGAAAAGCAGTGTTGTAAAGCTCTTATTCACTTATATTTTCTATCATAAAAGTTTCAGCTGCTGCACTTAATTTGTTTCCAGAATTGTAAGATTTAAAACAGTTATTTATTCCTTTATTATAGAAAGCTTGTAGTATCACACCCTGTGAAGGCATGGAGAACAAAAAGAACAATTCCTTATCATTTTGGGAAAAAGCCATCAATAGCACTAACATATCAATGTATTCTGCCACAATAGCTATATAAGAAAAGAGACAATCTAGAGTGGATTGTACAATCTACTATCAGCATCACTTTCTGCTTGACAACACTCAACATTATTTTCAATAAGTTTTTCGCAAATCGCAAAGCTGTATAATAAATACATTTTTATTATAGATGTTCGCTAATCCTTTTTCCTTAGTGGTCTTTAACGGTATGTCTTCATTAAATAAATAATTAAAGGAAGCGTTACCTATATATATAGGATTTCTGTCAGAAGCTTTAGTAGTGACAGATATTTGATGGATTATTTACAAATGTAGGAACATTTTTAGTTTAGTTCCATTTTAATCTGTGACGCAAATAAAAATTTTCTATAAAGTTCAACTTAGTTATTTATCTTATTGTATAGTTTCAATATGATTGTTTCTTTCTGATAAATTTCATTAAAAAAAATATTTCGGCATTAATTATGTTTACATTGTTTAAAAAATATAAATATTTAATTCTGCACATTGAAATGTTTCTCATTTCATATAACATAGGCTAGTCGCCATGTACTTTGTACCTTCGAAAAATTCCGAACTTAATGAAACTTTGGGATGTTGTTTGTGGGTGTCCAGTAGTGTTTGTGGGTTGTCCAGTAGTGCTACACCCAATTTGTCCCACAAAAAAACTCGTGGAATTTTGGGCGGGGCGAGAAACCTCAAATTTTTTTTTTGATTTTTTCGAAAGATTTCGAAAACGTATTTTTTATTTTTTTTAACGCCGTAGGTACCGAGATACAAAGGTTTGAAAAAGTGCAAAATTTCTCAAAATCGTAAAAAACTGCTCAAAATGCTGGTTTTCAATATCTGTTTTCCATTTTGCAACATTTTTAATAGAGTTCTATCTATCCATTTGTATACGTTCAACTAACCGCCCAGCTACCAGGACCTCATTCTCCTACTTTGGAATGTTTATACTATACAGTTACAGTGTACTTGTAATTTGTAATACCATTGTCTGAAAGAGTATAAAATAACCCAGTGACCTTTAAAAGATGTTCATTAAGTTGAAAAAAAGAACATTAAAACAGTATTTTTGTATGTAGTTTATTATGGCCATTCTTATTGTCTAAAATATAAATTTGCCCCCTCGATGTGATCCTATGGCGACTGCCCTAATATATAAAAACAAACATTTAATGAAAATCATTAAAATCGGACTTATTCCTGAGGACTAGTAGAAGTTTTAAGCATTTTGACCCTTCAGTGAGTCGACTATGTAGTTATCTACTAATTGTTAGAACTTATGTTCTTGGTCTGTATAATTTCTTGTTAAATTATTATAAAAAAATTGGCATTACTTTCCTACTTCGACAGCGTTCAATACGTGAAAACGTTTAGAATACTTTACTCACTCAGTTGGAATTGGTCCAATTAGCCAGTCGAATTCCACGTAATTCTCATCCAGATAAATTCGAATAACCTGACTGGCCCAATCACTAAATTCTTGATGGTGTTCCACAACCAGTGGCCCTATATAACTTCGAACCCTAGCCTTCTCCGCTACCTTATAAACTGATCCATTATCAGGTCTGAAAACATAGGCTCCTGATGACATATGACCAAAAGAATTATCACCTACATATCCTTCATAGTACAAAAATTCTTGTGCTAAATTGAGGGACTTATTGTTCATTTTTAATGCATAAATTAGTCCAGTAGCTGAATCTACCTCAAATTCAACACCCTGTAAAAGAAACAGAGGCTAATAGTTTCACTGTTATCAAGGCAAGTCAACAGTGACTACATATTTGCTTTTTTATGGCTTTAATAAAGCAATGGTTATGTATAATGTAGTGAAAATCATCATACCCCTAATTTATAATTAACTACTTCTTCCGGTTTTATAACATTATCGCCAACGTTTTTTTCTACGAAGTAGGACTTGAAACCCAGCGGAGGAATATCGACTGCTTGGAAAATAAGCTCTACCGAGGCATTGCTTTCTCTTCCAGGTATACCTAGTATTGGTGCTGCTACAGGATTTAATTGTGTTACCAACGATGATCCTATTACATGAAATAATATCACTAGTAATCAATTTATTCAAACAAACAGTAAAGTTAATCATTTATATATAATTTATATATAAAGAACAGCTACACTGAACATGGTTTGAAATAGTAAATAATTAGTGCTGACTTGTGTAAATAATGAGTTTCACAGACATCCAGTTCTTTTAATATAAAGCAAAGTGTAACTAGGGAAGATGGAATCATTGGCATGGGAATTCCTGATCGGATTATATTAGTTACCAATCGGTAGAATTATCTCTATATAGTATTATTAGGTTGATAATACTACCGTCTTATAGCAGTATCAACCTCATTCTCTTGATATAAAGCAAAGTATATTCTAGCGGAGGTGGAATCATCCGCATTCGATCAGTTTGCGGTAGAATTTTACTTCTACTGAATTACTATTGCAGAATTATCAACTTTTAATAATTATGTATAGGTCGAAGGTGGGAGTACTTTGCTGCTGTATAAAACAGATGTGTCTTGCAAACCAGTGTACCCCAATACTGCGTAACAATTGCTAATTAATGGTGAAAAATAGCGAAATATACTAGGGAAATGTGGGGACGTGGGAAAATATGTGAGATTCGGACCAAGCGTCAGGAAGACATAATATCTGGGCCATGAGAATGTACCGGGCCAAGGTTTGTTTATATAAAAGTTTTCGTGAGAAAATGTTTCAAGGCTGCTAACGCAGCAGAAAGATACCACGAAAATATCACGCTATGGGAGCCTGAATCCCTTGTCATGGGCCAAAAATGCAGTGATGGCTTTGGGCGGCTCGCAGGGGAACCACAAGGAGTACAAGGGCGATTTGGGATCTGGGCATCGTAGTGGCGACACCTAAGATTCAGAACTTGGATTTCTGGCGGCGACCGGTTGAAATCTGGGTACGCGGATCGGGAGATTTTTAGCACCGGTTAGTGTTCGAGCGGGTTTACGCGCTTTGGTGAATAAGAAATAGATAGAAATAGGATAGAAATAGGGAAAATCTGTCATTAGATGGCAGAAGGTGTTAGAGGCCAGGATAGAATTTAAAACAGTACAAAGTTACAGTAGGGAAACCATAAAGCTTTATGTGTGAAATGTGAAAAGTTGGATTAATAGAAAAAAATATGGTAGTTTCATTCATCCGGAGAGAAGGAGCTAGGGACCAGTTTCCTTTTCATTTTGATCTAAACAAGTAATAAGTGCTAGATCTCGTAATAAATAACAACTTTGTAGGATATGTCAATATAGGCGAGAAAGTAAACTTTCACGTAAAGGGCCCATATGTAGAGTTCATGCGTAAGATGACGTATGATTTGATAAACTGATTGTTGCTTTTTAAAATTGTTAATTGTCATTTAGGTTGGGCTGTCGCAAGATTTAACGTAGATTTGACGTGAGGAAAATTCATAATCTCGTGTATTCGAGAACGTGTATTCGGGGAACCTATTCTCGTTCAAAATTGTGTATATAAAGCCTTAACCTTAATAAAGTAAATTTTTGTCGTACATTTTGGTTTCCTCGAAAACTCGCTCAATTTTAACTAAGTTTTCAGCCTAGCAACTACTCTAAATCTAAGCATATAAGCCGTAGTCGGAATCAAGTTTCTCTCTTTGCCTCTACTACCACGTTTCCAGCCAAATTTAAGGGCCGAAAATGTCTACATTTTGGGGAAGTCTCAGTTAGGGGTAGTAATTTGGTTACTGCTAAATGTTAATTGTAATCATTACTTACCATTAGAATCAATTACAGAGTAAGCAGTTCCTAGTACAGGTACTCTAACAAACTTAGTGACTGGTCTACTAAGAGGATTGTAAATGGTTACAATAAAGCTGTCACTTGTTTCTGTTAATACACATTGACTAATGTTGAGGAGACGACAACTTGCAAAGTGTACGTCTGCTTCAGTGTGTGAATCATTTGAATCGGCAACAATTTTGCTAAAAATACAAGAGCACCATAATGAAATACGTTTGGAATGTCAAATTAAATAGAACTAATAAATATAAGTTGGTTGACTATATGTTAACTAAGTAATTATTATTAATTAAATTGAAATGTAGTGTAATTCCATCTGTCGAAATAATATATTCATATTTTATTCCAAGTATCAATTGAAGAAAATAGATCTATTATTTTGCAATTATCACGAAAAGTATTGTTCGTTTTTTAATTAACATAAAATTCCCCCCAAAAATGGTATTGCAGAATTCACAACTACATGATTCAATCGATATATTTGTGTATTTTTGAGTTCTATTGACTCGACTATTTATTGGGGAACAAGACTCAGGTCAACCATGTTTAAGGTTAGGCCTGTGCTGTTGTTTTGCAATGAAAATAATGAGATTTTAAAAATAGAAATACATATTTTCATTGAAAAACCACAGCACAGGCTTATAAGAAAATTTTGGGACAAGAAATTTATATTATAATCATCGCTATAATAATACCTAGTGTCTAAAGCTTATTTAATTGTCAGATCTTATGTAGCTTTTTAATTATTTATAGTTAACCAAAATAAATGCATTTATATGCCTCTCACTCTACAAAATGGCGATTTAAAAATCATCTCTACAAGGGGAAGTGGCGACATAATATTTGGCGATAAATATTGTGCAAAATTTCAGTGTGCAACTTTTATAACCAGTTGGTCTAAAATTTCTATTCAGTTAAAAAACTTTAGGTACCTTATTTTCTCCCTAAACTCTATCTTCCCTATTTTTCACTAAATGATCCCATACCATCATACCCCATCAAATATGTATATAAGTATCTTAATAAAATAAATACCTTAAAGCTAATGAAGCTATAGATTCACACTCATCCAAGCCATTGGATAATATTCGAGCATAGTCATACGCAACCTGCTCTTTCTCTGTTCCAGTAATAGCATCATGATGCTGCAAGACGCCCATTGCTTCTCTTGGAGTGTTCAGATCCACCCCATTCTCAGGGCCTAAGTCTGCCAGCGCATAAAGTTGCTTACAAACCTAAACCATTATAACACCGTTGATATGTTATATCACTGAAGTATCTTTCGAATTATAAAATAATTTATTAAATAATACTTCATTCTTCTACTTACTTGTAGAAAATTATTTCCTTCCCTTTCAAACCGCTTCAAGGCAGGTCTTGATGTAAAGTACCCAGTCCAGTAAGCAAATCGATTCGAGGCATATGGGAAAAAGTCGTCCTGTTTAACCAGCCACTTGGTTTTCCCTTTAGTCTCGTCATATATTGCCTTAACGTAACAAGATGGAGTTGAATACATTAAGTTGTATGTAGATCCGTTCTCCTGGCGTAGGTTGGTATAACTGTGGATATAATTTATGGATATATAAATGCAAAACTGTAATATTTTAATAAGATAGGTACAATTAATAACATATCTACCTTAGTAAAATTAATAAATACTATATACGACTTACTAAATCAATTTATCCAAATTCCTAAACCAGAGTTCCGCATCCTGATAATGGAAATCTCCGCCCATAGGAATAATGATATTATTTGTTGAAAAACTGCCGGATCTAGTGACTTCTTTAAGATATGTAAGAAAATCGTCGACCTAAAGACATGCACGAGAAAATTTAAGTGCATAGTGGTTGTTTGTATAAATCAAGATTAAAAGTCATCAGAAAAATGTGATAGTTGTACTAATAATAGTGACCTGGATCACATGTATTTTCAATGTTCCAAGTACAAAATAGCAAGTAACAATCTATATGTCAACCTTACAAAATGTTATACCCAAACACCCTTTAATGTTCTCTCCCTCCTCTGCCAATTTAATGAATCTATTTTTGATTCCTTCATCGGTTTCTTGGTAGAAATAAAAAAAATATCTATTATATCTCCTTTGTTTAATCCCCTAATCTCTAAAGGACCTCTAAATGTATTTAAAATATCCTAACATATCCCTGGACGAGAAGCGTGTGTGTTCCCATTCTTTCCCTTAGTATATTATAATTAATTTTGTTGACAATAGTGGTTAGTTGTATGGCGTAAGGCCTAATGCAAAAAAAAAGTGGCGATGCATCAAAGTTAATATGAATCATTATAGATGAAGGAAACAAAAATAAACAATAAACTTACCCTGTGATCAACATTGTAATCGGGACTCCCCAGGTCATCAACAATGGGCTCGTCTACACAAAGAGTATCAAAGCAGAAACCAGTTGGAGGGTCGTACATGTTATACAGTATTCCAGTAAAAATATCACTTTTTGAACCTGGATGAAATTATAGATAGAGATGTTATGTTTAAAATATTGCTGCCCATAAAGCAGTATTTTATTAGATCAATAACTTATTAGTAAATACAGGCACTACCTAAATTTTGACTTCCCCTCCATACCATCTCAGCAGATTTAGTTTTGTGCCTGAACTCCCTCTCTTCATAGTCTATTCTTCCTAACAATAATCCATCGAAGCCAAGTTGTGCAAATATTGAAGCCATTTCTCGGCTGTGACCAAACGGATCGATTTGCCAGCCTATTTTTGGCTGCCCGCATCGTCCAAAAGTTTCATTAAGTTTCCTAAATAAGTAAATCGACTCATATTTTTCCAAACATATTACCTTCGAGAATATAACTATGAAGTGTTTATTCTCGAAGGTCAATATATGTGGAAATATATGAGTTGATTTACTTGTTTCAATCAAATATATTACTATAAAGACAATCTTTTTATAACAC